>PVIR01015969.1:0-37397 GCA_004026965.1 Petromus typicus
TCTTGTAGTAATGGTCACTTGACTTCCTTTGAGCCTCAACTTTCCTATCTGTAAAGTGGAATCTTGACTCTTTACATACTTGGAAGAACTGTTTCAGAATTGCACTAGCTGTAGCTAAGAATTTTATACAAAATGCAATCCACTGAATTATTTGAGTGTGTATCATAGATTTGCCTAATTTTGGAAGGTGTAGGAGAACTAAATGTGATAATTAAGTAAGACCTTAGCAAAAGTTATATTTAAGACAGCTGCTTTAATTCTTAGGTGTTATACTTGAAGGGATTCTTTTTATTTATGAAATTTCATGTTTTCTGAGTTATATTTAATCAATAGTCTAATCAACTGAATATTCATTTCACTCAAGGAAATTTAAAGATATCATTTCCAGCTGATTAATTGTGGAAGACATTGCACAACGAATGACTTCTCAGGTTCCTATCAGCAATGTTTGATCCTTGACAGATATCTTCTCTATGTTTAGTTTAAATTGTCTTCTTTATATTTCATTTAAGTTTTCATTATTTTTGCTTACCATTAACTCTATACCTTTAATTGTCCTCTTTTTTATATTTGAATATTATGGGACTAACCAAAAGTTCAAAAGAAAAAAAAAAGTAGTAAGAGAGATGGAGTTGAAATTCAAACTAAATTTCATTCATTTTCATGCCAGATGTAATTTTTAGAGCACAGGCAGTAAGAAAGAGTGGTAGAAATCCTTAGGCTTAAATTCTATGTTCATTTTTCTTCTTCTTCTTCTGAACTTTCAGCTCCTGGAACTTCTTTTTAACAGGTCCTAAACTAATGTTACTTAATTTCCAAAAGTATGGAATGTGCTAAAATATAATCAGCTCATATTAGTCATTTAGACAGGGGCAATCATTGGAAACATGGTCCAAAATAAATAATATCTTTGATGTGATCAGGCTGTCTAGTGTCTTCAGGAGAGGGGTTCCTGCAGTCAGGGCTACGCTGCTTCAGTGTCAGCCTCGGCTAGGATGAGGAGAGGCACGGACCTCAATCTGTTTGCAATCCCCGAGTCTACAGCTGAGAAGTTAGAAGAGCTGGGTTCTGATTAACCTATAGAGTGAGTCCAATGCAAATGTTATTAAAGCTCATTGAATGGTATAGGAACTGATTACTTACCCAGGGAGTTCTAAGTAAATCGAAGCAAATTGCCTGAGATTTAATTTAACAAACATTTACTAAGCATCTGATCTGTACACAGTCTTGCACTTGGAGCTACGGGAGATGGAAAGAGGAAGCAGATGCAGGCTGCCCTCCAGGAGCTGGCAATCTGGTTCTGTCAGACAGACCTCAGGAAGAGAATGTGTTTTCAGAATATTTTACCCACTGTCAAAATCTAGAGCAGCTACTGAGGACTTGTGATTCACAGCCAGCGACCAGTTAACCTGCACAGGCAGCTGTAATGAATGTCAGAACATCTTAGGTGTCTATGGGATAGAAAGAACTTCACAATTCTAATTTGTACTACTAGGAGAACTTTGGAAGGAAATGGATCCTAAGGAGCACTGGCTTTCTTGAGAACAGGCTTTTCAGACAAGGGAAGAGTAGCATGAGTAACAAATTATTCAAAAACTAACAGTAACAACATGTTTCCTCTGTGTGGGGCATTGTTGAAACCCTTTACATATACAAACCCGCTTTATCTCACTTCCCACCCTGGGAATAGGTAGGGATGCTTATCTCCATTTTACAGATAGGAAAATTGAGGTCCAAAGAGGCTAAGTAACTTTCCTGTGCTCATCCACCTGGGAAGAGGAAATGAAGATGCTGGTCTGTTCTATATCACACTGGGGTTCTGACTCCCCCAAAATTGAGGTGAGGAAATTCAGAGTATATTTAAGTTTCTGTGCACATCATGCCAGAGTTGAATAGAGGCTTGATGGAGGTAAAGGAGTAATATGGCTCAAAATGTATGTGAGGCATAGCTGTGAAGGTATTCTGTAGGAAGTGGAAGTCCTGGTGAGCACATAAACATACTTTATAATTTAGCAAAAAAATGTTGTTGGCTGAATATGGATTGTAGTGGAACCAAAAAGCACAAATACAATGGAGATCAGTAAAGAGAGACTCAGTAAAGGGGACAAAAGAGGGACCAGGAAAGATACACTGTAAAAACAGTGTAATAAGATCATAGACACCTTTGCTTGTCCATGAAATGTCTGGGTGACATTCTACTTGTCACCTAGAGCACTACAAGACTTGAGGCTACCAAGCATGTGCCCAACCAGCAGCTCTAAGTTCTATAGCTCAGACAAGGTGCTTGATCTGAAACTGGCCCTTGGCAGCTCAGTCTGAAGGAGCTTGGGGAGCATGTGTACGGGAAGCTCTGCATGTGGTCCTGCAGATGCCCTGATACTCATGTGCGCACTGACTATGTGGGGGTCTGGCTCTTTCTGGGTATTTCTGAGTTATAGTTAATGGTCTGTGAGACTGAGAGTCAGAGAGCTAGAGACACACAGAGAAAGCTTGAATCTTAGTTGCTTAAGATTTTATATTTCATGATCCTTCAGCTCTTGGGAATTCTAACATTCCCCAATCTTGTGTTCAGGTGCCGTGGGATGCAGGTCAGTGGTAGAGCATTTGCTTAGAATGTGCAGGGCTCAGGGTCAACCCCAGTCCTGCAAAAACACGCAGTGGCAGCAACAACAAAAACAAAATATAGATTCGCATCTAATCACTTGTAATCTTAATTACATTTCCAATTTATTCAGACTCTATTTCTTGAAATATAGATTGTTTAATGATAGCACAATGTTTGGGGTTATCTCCTCACCTCTAAAATGGCAGTTACACTTCAAAAAATAAAACATGAGAATATATTTTAACTTCTTCCCAATAAAAGGAAAGTTTTAGGCCTCTATGGTATAGTTGTAAGCAGGAGTTCTGCTATGCTTACTCAATACAGAAACTTATTTAGCTAAGTTTATATATTGGGATTATTCTAACAAGATGGTAGAAGAATAACTTTGAAGCAGTGGTCATTTGAAACCATCATAGGAAAAAAAAGGGCCATAGAGAGGAAATGAACATTATAGATTCTAGAATCCCGAAGTTGCCTGAATGGCTTCCTGAGGCCAAAGCTGCTGTCACAGAGCCTGAATTATTCAGACCCGTGCTCAGGCGTAACAAGGCTTTAGTATGCTGAAGATGTTGTTTAAGGCTTCCAAGGTCACTGCAGATATTAAAAATTGGTGCCAAGGCTCTGGATTACTCATCAGACAATGGCAGAAGGACTCAGGCTCACCGTGGAATTCCTAATAACTCCAACAGCGTCTAGTCAATAGCGTTTTTAAATACAGAGGCAATGCATCCACATCTAATTAGTGATACATTCGTACGAAAAATTCTCCAGCGTCCATCTCAAGTTTCTGTAAGCTGTGAGGATGCAGAGCTTTGGTGCATGTAAGAAAAAGCATCCTAATGGCTAGCCTGATGGTAAAGTAACCCCCACAGTGAAGTTATAATTACAATTTTGTCAAGAGAGTAGTGAAGTCAAAGTTTCACAGGGAAAAAAAAACCTATTTACTGAAAAATATTATGCTTTTCATTTGATAGAAAAGTAATTATTGCAGAGGGACTCCTGGAAGATCTTGGAGACAGTCGCCCCCTCTTTAATAAGTGCTCGTGGCAGCTAAGTGGGGATCAGGAGTATTCTTTATCAGGTTTGCATTCAAGTAGCACTAAATCTATGCAGGTAGGAATTAAATAGTATCTGAGTTTAATTAAAATTATAAAAAAGGAGAAGAATGGTTGGTAGACTGCTCGACTGCATTTTAACCAGTAACCTCAGACCCTAATTAGAAATGCTTTTCATATCTTCTCTGTGCAAGGGCTTAATCTGACGTGAGTCTGTGAGCAGGGCTTGGGGACTGGTGTTAATTCTGCATTCGATCTCGGCTTGTATGGAGGCGGGCGGCGATGATTGACCGCGCCGAAGCCCAGATCCCATGACCTCGCACGGATTTTCATGTGAGGTGTTAATTGAGAGGGTGGGTTAATCTTTGAACATCATTGTCTCCGAGCTCTGGGCGAAGTTTGTGCTCGGTTTCCTTACTCGACAGTACATTTGATCTCTACCTTGTCTTTCCATGACAGTTTCAGAAGCCCACCACAAACTCTCTCTTGATAAATTTGTTGGGGGAAGATAAGCTCTCGCCCTCTCGTTTGATTTCACGAGCTTGTTTGTGTGCCCAGCTCAAAAGGAAAAGGAGTGTCTAGCCAAATTATATTCAAGTTCGACTTAGAGACAGATAAACGCGCTCGCAGTGAAGATCTCAGACTCTCTTGCTTCTGCCCCTCCTCTTCCTTGAATGGTTTTATCTTCCAGGGAAGAAAAGACTCATCCGCTGGGATGTGAGCAGCGTCAACAGTGGAAGCAGGCAGGAGGCAAATCTGAAGGAGATTCCAGCAGTATTCATTTGAGCACTGCCGAAAAACTGTTATTTTTTTTTTTTCTTCTTTCCATGCAGAAAGCCTAGAATAATCAGAAAGGCAAAGAAACCTTGCGGGGGCTCCCATTTCTGTCACAGTACACAGCGCGCGCGCGCATACACACACACACACGTACGCCAGTGTAACATGAAAGAAGACAGCCTACTACTTTTGCTTTTTAAAAATAAATAATGAATGACTGTTTTTCATGTGTTATTGTATAGGCCCGTCATGTGTATCGTGAGGAGGAATTTCTGACCCGAGGTCGGATTAATGTATCCTGGCTGACCTTAAAAATGACTCGCAGGTGAGCAGGGTGGCAGTTAAAAGAAGCAGGAGAAATCACGTTCACGTGGGGAACACGGAGAGATGACAGTGATTAGGGGAAAAAGGATTATAAAAAAGCGCAAACGTTAGCTGTCCTTGACGTGCAGAGCATTTCTCTGATTTGTTTCATTACAGCACCCGGAGATGAGTTTAATTACAATGCTTCGGGACCCTTTTTAGCGCCATTGCGAGGATGCTGGGGGGACCCGGTGGAACAGTGCGCTGTGATGGGTGATGGGCAGCCGCAGAGTCCCTGCCCAAGGGGACTAAGAGGAGAGGCGGGGACTCCTCCTCCTCGCACAGTGGGTCACTGTGCCTTGCTAGTGGTAGGCGTCCTCTGCTGCCCTCTCTGACTTGGCAAGGCAGGGGTGCAGAAAGAGGCCGAGGCCCAGGCCCAGAGAAGTTGTCGCTTTCCTGGTCGTCAGCAGAACGCGATTCAGCTACTGCTCCAAGAACAGTGGGCGGCAGCCGACTCCCCAACACCCACCTGCTCTGTGTTCCTCTTTCCAGTCTGGCTCTTAATTATTTTGAATGGTCCAGTTAACTAATGAGACAAAAATTCTGTTATTTGCATTGAGTTCATTGCAACGAATATTGATAAAGTAATATTCACCCTCATCCTCCTATTAATAAGTTAATGGCTTTAACATTTAAAGACATTTCATGGTTCTGATAATAAAACTAACCTTTGGCCAGGAGAGTTACAGCCTTTTTGCACACACTGACTGATTTAATACACTGAAATCTAATCATTTCCTTAATAAATTCTTTGATATTCAGATTCTTTCCAAATCACATTGTTTTGGTGGCCAGAGAAATAGAAACTCCATCTGATTTGCCAAGTACAAAATGATTTGTGTTCTTGTCTGGAATGATAAGTGTTTTGTGTTTGGTTATTTTTTTTTTTTCTTTTTAAACCTGTTGCTTCTTCAAACTCATTATCCTTTCCCTTTACTAGACTTTTTGACTCCTTGCAAACTAAGTATTTTCATTTAATATGCAGAAAAGCTTGGTGTTTAAATCCATCCACCCGGGGTCAAAATACAACAGCGCAGTCTCAAGAAACTTTTATTTCAATCTCTTGTCAAGTATTTGCCTTTAATAAAACTCATCCAGACCTGCAGCTTCATCAGCACTGCAGTCCGCTCCCTCACCTGCAAGCCCAGGGTCTCTCAGTGAGAACAACATCACACAGGAAATTCAAGTCTTAAAGCCACCGTTTCCACCACTGGCTGTATGTTTAAGAAGGTGGTGATGTGAGCCCACCACCGCGTACCCTGTCATTGCCCAGATTTCAAATTAAAGGTTTTCTTTGGCTTCTGGAAGGAGAAGGCCCAGGAGTCGGGCAAACAGCCTTAGCCTGGGCAAAAGAGATTAAGAGGTGGGGTTAAGAGTGGAGGGAAATAGAAGATATGACAGAGGCCACTGTGAGTTCAAACAAAATTTGGCCTGCGAAAAGCAGGAAAAATCCCCTGGTGACAGGTGCCATCTTGTGGGTCATTCTGCCACTCTGCCTCCTGCCTCTTTCTATAACAAAAACAGATGAAGGGGGGCTAGGCTCTTACAGCTTAGTATTGAGAAAGTAATTCAAAGATATGGGGGCAGAGTTGGCTCTGGGCTTTGCATGATACTATTAATATTTTGTTTCCTAGCTTGGAGTCCTATTAAGAAATTTAAAAAAGTATATAGGAAAAGAAAGATGTAGATGCATAAAGGAAAATGTTGATTTCAAGTACAGGAAATAATAATTTGTAGGCATTTAAAAATGTTTGCTTTTTGAGAGACTATAAAAGGAAGTCCTTGCTTAGGCAAGACTAAGACCTCAAAGCTCTTCAACTGAAAGGTGTTCCAAGGAGGGGGCCAGTTCACAGGTGTAAGCAATGAGCCATTCAGATTCTCTGTTGAGCAAGACTTGCATGTGCATATGTATGTACATACATATGTATGCATGTAGATAAGTATGTGTGTACTTTTGAAACAACTCACTCAGAACTGGCTTCCATGTAAACTACAGTCTTCCAAAATAAAATCCTTCATCTTTTTCTCTTGGACTGAGTAATCTAACAATACATAAGAATACGGTAGGTAGCTAAGAAGATAGCTTTCATTATAATGATAGAAGTAATAGTTTATTATTGTTAAAAAATTCATAAAGATTCTTTTTGGGATTTTAGCACTTGATAGGCTATCATACTCCATAGACTGGAAGAAACCTATTTTGTTAAATGGTCAAACTGGATACAGTATTTCTACACTGGACCTAATGTCTGTGGTGTAAATGCAAAAATGAGCATTTTTGGATTTATAGCAAAGTACTTCACTTTACTTAAAAATAGAAACCTCAATCTCTGTGCTGTATCAGTCAATCCAACATTATTATATTTAATAAAACTGTATCTTTCCACATTCATATAGATAGTATCTCATTATTTTGTAGACAATTACATTTGGTCTGTAAATTTCATTGCCAACTACTTAAGTATCCAACAGGGTCTAAGTTTCTTGTTTCTTGGGTTTCAAAGGACAATTAACTTAATAATGTGCTGCTGGGAGCCTTTATATTAGCTTAGTTCAGAGGCAAATTGCTGAGTATCTGTGGGGTAGGATTCATAGGAAGAGTCTCTCATTTGGTTAGTTCTAGGCCTTGATGGGATTCAGGAATAACTGGTGTTTAAAGGGCTACTCCTGATAATGAGGATATGCTGAATCATCGTACGTACTTCCGCCAAATACACTGGAACTTTTGTGAAACCCTCACTTTCTTGATGTTCTGAAATGGGATACTCGTTTCAAATTCTTGATGATAAATCTTAACATTTAAATAAGAGACTCATGAAAACTTTATTGATGGTCATAAGACAGGTTGCTAGTAAACATGGGCCTTTCTTTGCATCTTGATCTGTGGGCTGAATTCCCATAAGAGAAATCCCTAACGGAGCAAGAGAGCCTGCGTGTTCCTTTATGAACCAGCTTTGTGATCTCAGCCCAAGGCTTTTACGGGAGCACGAACCATCTGGCTTTGTGTGAGCCGAGCTCCCCCAGAATCCAAGTGTGAGTCTGCTAGCCTCTGCCCTTTGAACTCCCCACCTTCCTTGCCAGTTCCCCCAAAACAACTCTGCGAAAGACAGGAGTCAGCCCTTGAAAAGCATACCAGGCATTTTAAAACACAATCCTGACATTTCCTCAGTGAAGATTCTTCCCGCCAGTGCAACCTGCCCCCACGCCTCCCCCTTCAATCAAATAAGACACCCGCTCTCTCTCCTGCTACTGCAAAGAAGGAAGGAAAAAAAAGTTGGCAATTTAATTCAAACAAAAGAAGCTTGAAATCTATAAGCACAGCAACTCCGAGGCTTCTGGCAAATAGAATTCTAATTAGTATGCTGCTATTTTTCTTTTAGACAGATGAGCGATGCCCCCTATTGACTCTAGCAGGCAGGCTGGTAAGGGGAAAAAAAAGAGGGTGGGGGGAGAGCGGGGGCTAGTCAGCAAACGCTGCAGATTGCAAATTATATTGCAAACCTTGCCAAGTCCTGGCTCTTGGCATCAGATTTTTAATGACACCCTGGAAAAGGGAAAAAGAAGCCCTCAGCAAAGGGATAAAAATGAAGGGTTTTACACTGTGATAAGTCTCTGCTTAAAACCCAAATGGCCAAGCGCACATTAGGGTTTTAAAATATTCATAGATAGAAGTGAAAATGAGGATATGAGGAGGTACATTTGTTGCTTGGTCAATTGACAACTCGTTCTGCATATTAATACGAAATGATGATTTAATTTTAAAGGGATAGCCTATTCTTTTTTTCTCATGTGACTTTTGCTTACTCTAAGGCTAGGACACAATATCACAGGGAAGGCTGGGAAAAGTGCAGAATAATGCTTTCTTTTGAAGTAGGCTTGAGATTTACTACTTCTCTGGTCAAGAATTCTGGGGGCTTTACAACTGTGCTTCCTGTCTTCTGTCTCAGTACTTTGATCCCCCCACCTTCTTTCCTTTCTGCAGTGCATGAGGCCCTTCACAGTTATGGAATTTTATACACAAATAGACAGATCATCCCAGGGAAGAAGGCCATTCCTTTTAATAATTAGACCACCTTCTGTTCTAGGAATAGTATCTGGCACTTGTACTCTCCTGTTGAAAGTCTGAACAACAAGAGAAAGCAAGAAATGATAAAGGAAAACATGTAGGCCTCTACCAGGTGAAGAGTACACTGTGGTCCAAATAATCAGAATCCTGTAGAACTGTTTTTAGTGGGTAGTCTTGGAGAGAGAGTCTGAAGCACCCACCCATGGACTGCTCTGGAGCTGTTTCGAGTAGGCTGGGGGAAATTATAAATTGATTCTCCTTTTTGATACAAATATAATTTGAATCTGATTTCTTCAGATCATCGAAGGTATAGATAGAAAAACCCTTTCAAAACTCCCAAAGAACGTTTTGGACTTTTCTAGTTGAATGTCATACTGGTCGCAACTTATTTACATTTTTTTTGTTCAAATCCTTATTGGTACATTATATATACACATCATATCACTTTCAGCGTTGAGAATTTGTACAAGTAAATGATATGATGCAATTTGATTCTCATTTTTTTCCCATTTCCCTACCCTTAAGGAGGCAAAAAGATACATGCTATCCTGGGAAATAGGTATAGTCTCAAGGAATGTCAATCCTTTAAAAATGAAGAGAGATTAAAACTAAATTGCTGAACGTTGGCTAGCATGAGGTTCTGCATATGAAATGTGGGACATAGTGGGTGGGGATCATCTTCACGAGAGTGAGGAGTTCATTTATGATGGGCCAGTGCTCTTCCCTTGAGCTATACCTCAGACTTACAGACTTATGCAAAGCATCCTACTTAAAGTTAACCTCATGATGGTGCAGAATAGGCAGAAAAAGATAATTTCATAATTCTTAGCTGGCCTGTGAAACAGTTGCCGCTGAAATCTTCCTGTGTATGATTGTACTGGATGGTTGGCTGTCAAAAACCCAAGACTGCTTATGATTAAAGAATGACCCTTAAATGCTGCCTTGAATAATTGTTTCATTCCTTCATGTCTAAGTACTTTTTAGGATGGCATTTCATATATCCTAACAGGTAGCCCTGAGACTGGAAGTTCTGTGCCACGGAAGACAACATTTCAGAGCTGTTAGTAGCAGTAGTAAACAGGAAAGTGAAGCATTGCTTTTGAGAGAGAGAGAGAGATCCCACCATTGAAAAACAGGGCAGTGTCTTATCAATTATCAAAAGTTGCAATTACTTCTGACAGAGCTGCTTTTCAGTGAAAAACTTTCTCCACTTTCCACCTCCTCCCCAGCGACCTCACATACTGGTTGAATTCTGCTCTCAGGTGAAAGGAGGTGACAAGCAATTTTAGCACCCAATGGCTTAAAGGAGTTCAAATGACCACTGAAGTCATATTAACTTGTCAAATTGACCAGTATTTTCTGTCATTGAAACATTAGAATGAATAGTTCCAGACAATAAAATTGTTTCAATTATACTGCATTAGGCCTGGGCACAAGTAAGTAAAAGATGCAGAAGGCAAAGGGGAAGCAAGAGTCCACGTGTTCAGGATGCTGACAGTAGAATCCCCTCAGAAGCTGCTTAAACTGGTACCCGATAGGGGACAGAAGGTTGCTCTCATCAGTGCATTTCCCTTAACAAAAGTGGGTGATTCTGGCTTATGCCAGTGTTAAAAAAAAAAAGCATGCAATTGTTTATTGTTGTAATATTGGCTATGGATATGAACTAGATTAAATGAAATTATCCCAAGTTATTAAAGTCACAGCAAATTGGCGCTAATTATACTAATTGAGTATTAATTGAGATTTCTTTTATAAATAGCTAGGAGGTGAGGTAAAAAGGAGCAATTTTCATAGTCCAAAATGAATACAGTTCTGTTCGCCCTTCTGTTTGCACCAGAAGAGGTATTGATCCTTTGCAATCCCCCCTACTTTGTTTCTCCTAAGACGGAAGCTGCCTGCAGCCGGGAAGACAGGAGCCGGGCTGGAGTCCTGGGCTGTTGCAGGCTGCTGCAGGCAGGGAAAGCCAATTCAGAGCTTCTCAGCAGGATGGCGCTTTTGTGCATGTGTGTGTATATGTGTGTGTGCATGTGTGTATGCGTGAGTGTGTGTGTATTTATGTGTGCCCATGAGTGTGTGGAGTGTGCAGACCTGGAGGCACAGCCACAGCCCTGGGCCTGGACTCAGGCTTTCCTGTACTGGTGACGTTGAGCATGATGGGGTGTTCTCCGGCCCAGAATCTTGGGATTGAGCTACTAACCTGGGGCAGGTGGGACAAGGGACCACAGTGCATATGAGAGGGACAGGGGCAGTGAGGTTGCGAATGTCTCTCCCTCTTATAGTAATGACTCATCATGCATTTTAGATTTATCTATCTTTAAAGTAATCCCTTTCTTCCATAGGAAGGGAAATCAGGGTCACATATAGAAAATTATTTAATTTTTTTCAGGAAAATATATGCCTATAGACTTAATTTTATTTCTCTTGAGTGGAATTATGGTATTTTTCCCCAAGCCATCCTTGATCTATTCTGATGTAGCCAGAGTTCACCTGTTTGTAATATTATATTTAATATCTATGACTCTTTTCCATTTCAGTCATTCAATTCAACACTTTATTTTTTTAGGACTAAGGATTGAGCCCAAGGTCTTTGCACTGAACTATACACATAGCCTTTTAAAAATATTTTAATTTTGAGACAGGATCTTGCCAAGTTGTCCAGGCTGGGTTTAAACTTATGACCCTCCTGCCTCACCCTCCAAGAATAGTGGGATGACAGGCATGCACATCCATGCCTGGCCTTGATATTATTTCTTGAACACTTACAACATTTGCAGCGGTGTATGGGACCATCAGAGTTTAGAAAGGTGACAAGTCCCTTATACATCCGGGAGTTCATGGTCTCATATGTCTGTGCCTACTTGTGAGTGTGAAAATCTGGACAATGTGTGCATGTGCAATCCCTGTACAGATTAAAATAGGATTTGCTGCTTCAGTTTCCTCTTCCATTTCTAACACTCATTTTAATAGTTCTTTTCCTTTTTTTAATCACTCCAGTATAAGGAAAGATGATGTGGAGACTGCACAAGACAGTTTCTTTTCGAAATTAAACCAGGAAGTTAGATCGGGTGCTAGTGGCAGACCCTTGGAGGCAGTTTTATTTCTATTTTGCAGTAATTATGATCTTGGCTAAATGGCATACATGTGTTGCAATTACCTGTTGAAAAAACCTACTTAAATTTTTTTTCTACTTCTATGACACTAAAAGTCATAGAAATGTCTTAGCATGTATCAGTCTCTTTGAGACTCCTTCCATTTTATAGCTCTTTCCCAAACAAAATCTGTAGATGTACATTATCCAACCATTAAAACATCTCACACCTATAATGATTTGCTGCATATTTATGCTACAATCAAATCTCAAGGTAATTCTGCAGTCAGGACAGAGCAGGAACTGCTCTCCTATAACTACTGTCTTGATACAGTGAATTCAAAAGAGAGCGTTGGGGGTTAGCAGTTGCTGCTGAAAGGGAAAATCAAGAAACAGCAGTAGTGTAGCTTTTTTCTTCAACTGACTCTTCAAGATATAAGAGTCTCCAGTAGGTGGGAGACCTACATTCCACCTCCCAATTCTGGTGATAACCTTGCCAGTTACACTTTACAATTACCTTTTTAAAATGCCAGTTAACCCTTCAGTGCTGCAGGGCTTACTGTGCGCAGTCAGGGACAGCCATCTTGCCCACTGGAGCCTGAATGTGAGACATTCACACATACCTATACAATCATGTACACATAGGATCGAAAGGAGGGAGAGAGGGTGGGGTGGAGATCACAGTAGTATTTCTGATTGCTGCAGCAGCCCTAGTATGTATTATCTGATGCTAATGTTGCATGAAGCCTTAATAATTTTTTCCATTGATAAAAATCATGAATAAGCAGATGCAAGGGGATTCCTTTGCCATTGAGAAGTATAATGAAGACCTGAATGTACAGATACTATTCACAAGAAAGAAAGCAGTAAATGAGAGTTGGCAATGTCCCCCATTTTTAATTGTTCACCAGCTTGAAAAGCAACTGCAAGTTAATTTTAACTGTATTGCTTTGGATGTTATATTTAGTGTTTACTCTGAAGAAAGTAGCACTGATTTAAACTTAACATTTTCTATTTCAAAGCAATTAATAAAATCACTGTTTACTTCCATGGTGACTCTGCCTCTGGCTTCAGAGGACTACCTAGGTCCTTCCCATCTCTTCTCAGTAAGGTCTCATTTGGAAGGGGGCCAGTGTGTCTATTGGACATCATGAGGGAAGAATCAGAGTTTAGAATAATGCCTGTTGGTTCTGAAAGTTGTGTGGGGCAAACTATCCTCACAGACTTTCTTCCCAGGAAGTGAATGTCATGCCAGACCAGAGTTCACTGCTGGGTTGTCTGGAGTTCTGGACTTCTGCTGGGTTGCTTGGTCAAACTGCAAAGGAACTTCAACTGATTTACCAAAGAAAGGTGAAGTAGGGATGCAATGAAAGAGGACAAAGTACACTACTGAGACAGGAACTGGGCAAAATGAATCCCCTTCAGTCATGCAATGTAACATGGTCAGAAATTTTAATTAGTGTATATTTTCCACAGAAAAATTGCCAGTTCAATTTCACAAGCCATATAGATTCTGCATTCTGCGACTGTGTGGAGGTGTATTTCTGGCTCAGTGAATTCATTGCATGAGGCATTTCCTAAATTTTAGAAGTTGCTTCTGTGGAGTAAGATGATCTATACCAGTATGCATGATATCCAATCATGTATCTTGGCTTCCTGGCTAATGAGCTGACCTGGAAGCCAGCTGGATTTATATGACAAGGTCTACTACCAGGGAAGGGAAAAACAAGTAATTTCTAACCTGCGATTAAATATAAACATCCTGGAGCGGATCAGCTTGCTAAATCCAATCATTTCCTATTAAAGTCCATTTGTAGGCTAGTCTGTATCTGAGTAGTTAAAGAAACTCCCCATTAAAATATTGACTTGAGGAATTACCCAAGTGGAAAACGAATGTAGTTGCATATTTTTCGTGATTATTTTTTGCGAATATTGTATTATGAACTGATCTAATTTCACCCAATAACTGGCAATGTTTCTCTACATTTTCAGGTGGTAGATGATAGCTTTTCCCAACCAGTATTAAAGGTTGAGTCGCTGACATTCTTCTCACACAAACACACCTGTAATTAGTCAGTCTTTCAAGAAAACATTTTTGAAAGCTGTGTCAAAGGGTAGATTTTCTGTTTTAGCTCCGCTGCAGAAATAAGAAAAAAAGATATGTCAATTTACCAAATACTAGGGAAGAATAACCACCTAAAGGTAGAATTAGGTAGGCAAAGGTTAGCAAAGACTAACTTGCCATTACTAGCTACATTCTACTGTATTCCTAAAAACTGAAAGAAAATAGTTTGCAAATCTTCTGTCTAATAAAAAGTAAAATTTTAAAGGAGATTGAAAAACACAGACATTCTGACCATCCTTGAGCCATAACAAATAAAATAACTAAAATCTAATACAGACTTCCCCAATGGGTTCTTATACTCCAGACTTAGAAAATACCACAAAACAATACATTAAAGCCTCAGGCAGTGTTAGTGGCTTCAGCAGTTTTCAGAAGAACAATATATATATTGTTTCAATAGTTTTGAAAGCTCCACAGAGTTTAATTTTAAAGTTATCCCCACCCTCCTCAATGTGTGTGTGTGTGTGTGTGTGTGTGTGTGTGTGTGTGGTGTATATTTGACATGTGATTTACAGTGAATCAGGGCAAAAGAAGATAATCTCATCTATGTGAGAGAGAGTATATATTTTGATTGAACAGTCTTATAAAAAATCAGAAAGGAGAATAATTAACTGTTAAAGGGATATATATGAACTCTGTTCATCAATCTGGTTTCAAACGGAAATTTACAATTCAAAATGTTATGGACTTAGAATTCCTTCTAATATTTTCATATTTTTAAACTGAGAATGGCTAGGAAAAAGAAATTATTGCCCATCATTTTCTTTGTACTTTCATTCTTTTCCTCCTTCATTTCTAGTATAGTTTATTATTTTTTAAAAAAATATTTCACTGCTTCCTCATAGTACATATATAAAGAGTGAAATGTGCCAGGAGAAAACTACTACATAAGTCAGGATTTAATATTTATAGTATTTTGAAAATTTTTTCTCTCAATACATCCCACACACAACTAGGCTGGGTGAAGGGGGATTGTTTGTATGCAATGGTCTATTGCATTCTCTGTATAAACTGCAGGAAAAAAAAGTAGCTGCTAATGTCTGGACATCGAAGCACCTGGAGTTGTAACAGATGTTCTTTGGACAGTTAAAGGACAGGCAGTTGACACATTTAGGGTGATATGTCATAATGGAAAAAGACAATATGAATTGGTGGCTCTTAGGTATTAAATAACACCAATGTAACTATAGAGCAGTAAACGTTTGCAGAACATGGCAACATATTTTAAATACTGTTTGTTAGCTTTCTGAGAAGATTAAATAGCATAAAACAAGGATTAGCAGAGATTCAGCTTACTGTAAAACAGTGCAGTCAATATGTTTTATCTATAGCAATAGATAGATCACATATACCTGTATATCTGTGTCACTTCATCTATCTACAATATTTATGTACATTTTAAAACTCTCTACCTTTTTAAATTAGCAAAGAACACATTGAGTCTTCTACATAAATATTCTGACAAAGGAATAAAAAATTCATAAGGGAAATTCTGAGGGAATTGTCTTTTTATGTGAATGAACACATACAGTCCTAGAACACACTACATACTGTAAATATGCTAAAATGCATGTTGGCAGAGAGCCACATCCATGCAGTCTCCACAAAAGTTTTATTAATTACTCTCCTCACAAAATGGATTTAAGTATATGTGACATTCGGCATTACATATCTCAAAAAATGACTTCTATTGAAAGAATATAATAAAAATAGGAATTAGTGTAAGTCTAGATGACTTGAGGTAGGTATAGCTATTTTCTAATCATGAAGGATACCTATACTATTTTCTTTATTTTATGGCAAAAGTTCACATGAGGATTTTAAAAGACAGTTTCATGGACACACATACAGACACACACAGACACACACAGGCACACAGACACACACACACACACACACACACACACACATGCACACTCCTGTTAATTCCAGTTTCTGTCTTTCTTAGTCCAGCACAAACTAGAAATCTACGTGTAGCGCTGTAGGTAGAAACTACAATAGGTGGATGGATATTTACCCAAGGAAATTTGAGCCGCGGCCTTTCATTTTCACAGAGCAGCTACCTAATCTCGGTGCAGCATCAGGACAAAGGACACCTCATTCCTCTTGCGCCTGCCCTGCGAACCAACCCTTTGTGAACCACCTAAGCCATTAGAATAATGGGCTGGGAAAAAAAAGATAAAATACAAATTTCACTGCGATCTGCGTTGGATTACTTCCTCGTGCCCCTGCCTTTATTGAGCGATTTGGAGTTTCATTAGAATTCAGAATTCCTGTGGAAAGAGAAGCCACGGTGGCACGGACTTCTCTTTCAAGGGGATTGCAGGCTGACCCATCAAAATGAAAAGGCTCAATGTTGTGGTGACAGGTCCCCAAGCAGCCCTGAGTGACGGCTTCATTTCAGGAGTTCTCAGATGAGCTGTGAATTGACGGGAGAGAGATAGTGCTGCAGATACTTTGTTCCCTAAAAGTGGCAGAGTCAACTCTGCAGATCCCCGACCAGGGGCTCGGGTACAAAAGGGAGCCGAAGAAGCTCATGTCTGCTTGCCCAACTCCAAATTTAGTATTAATGTCACACGAATATTCGCTCCGCACAAGGTTTCAGTTAGGACTTAGGGTTCTTAGCCATGGATCTCTTTTTATTACAGCTCTGGGGAGAAAATAAAAAAAAAAGAGATATGAAAGAAAGCTCTGTAAAGAGACTACAGCCAAAAGGTACAACACTGGGCCGGGGCAGCGCTTCTGCAAGTATCACGCTTTAGAACCCTTCTCTCGTAAAGGATCATAGGAGAAATCTTCTCAGAGGATGAGCATATAGCTTTGAACTAAGAAGCATTCGTTGTTTTTCTGTTGGTACCATCAGATTGAACTATGGTAATAACGAAGAAACGTCACAGTGGGTAATGCTTCCTCATAATTAGACACTCATAGTAGTGGGCTACATTTCGTTCACCCGCTCTAGAAGAGGGACAGTTTAGTAAGACGAAATGGATCCACACAGGCTAGGCTGGCTGCAATGGTTCCGAGATAGTCAAGCTTTCCTGACAGACCCCAGACACAGAAGCAAGGCAGCTTAGGAGAAAGCGGCCGCGAGGAGAAATTCAGCTGCCCCTTCAAGCATCGTTCCCACTATGCCAAACCCTTCCGATTTTCATCTCAAGAATGATGCTCTTGTGTATCAGGGAAAACGACACAATTTATTCAGTTTCTTAAAATAGTCATAACTTTTTAAAAATTTCTCTTTTAAAAAGAATACTAAACAGTTTCTGTAAGTGCAGAGATGTCTCTTTTCCTCAGGTGCACTCAAAATCTACTTATTTCATATCTTCTTATGCTTCTAAAAGGATATTTGCTCCACCTCTGAGTTGTGTTTCAAATATCACAAAATTACAGTGCTCTCTTTACAAAGTGTATTCTGGCATTAATTTTTCAGTGGAGCAATTGAGGACAAAGTGATGTAAATCTATTGATTCACCAAATTATAAACACTCTTAGAGCTTAAGGGTAATTTTAGAACACTTCTGGGGATATATTTTGTTTTCATTCTTATGTTTCTGTTTTCCTTTCATAAATCTGTTTATGTTATTCACTAGAGTCCTCAAGAACACTTTTCATCTGATCCTCCCTTCACAGCATATTTCTATATTCTGTGTGGCCAAGAAAATTCAGAGGACAGAGAAATTAATCTTTTTATTGGAAAAGGAAAATCATAAAAGACATACACATTTTTAGTCAATCACAATATTAACTTTGTTTAAGAAATTTTGTTGTTCAAAATATGGTCATTAACTAACTACACATTCTGTTTTCAAGCATTAATGGTGTTGAAATTTCCATTTGCATGTTTCCAACGAGACTCAATTCCCAAATATTAATTCAATGACTTCTGTTAATTTTGGATTCTAAAGTTTTGTTATTTCAGAGATGAACTTGCAAAGTGATATAAAAGAATAAAGAAATTATTGAAGTTCTGCAAAGAGCAATTGAAATTTTTGTATAATAAATTTGTTAGTCCTTATATTTCTTCACGAAAAAGCTGAGCAGTTAAATACTGAGTTATCCTGAAAAAAAGTTTTCTCTTTCACTTTGCCAGTGAGAGGGAACTTGTAGTTTAGTTTTCCACAAATCATGTGGAGTCCAACACACATAGAATAAAGAATGTCACAGAGTTTCCAGCTTGGCTGTAATAGTTTCTATTTTCTCCTATAGATCCAGCAAATATTTCCTCAGCTTTTACTTTAAACTTGCTGAATGCTAAAAGTAAATAAGATTTGTTACTGGCTAGGATGGAAGTAGAACTACACTTTTACATCGAACTCTTCTTCCTCTGTCTTGCCTGTTTTCTTTTCCTCAGAGAAAAGCCTTCCTTACAAGAGCTTATCTTGCTTTTCCTTATTCCTGAATTAGCAAGGTTAACTCCATCAGGAGAATATCACTTTTCCAGGCCCTTACTTTTCCATCTTATCCTTTTCTGGGTGATACTTTATTACACTGATTAATTTCTCTAAAATGAGAGTTCTGATGTTGTAGCTATACAGACGAGAGAAAGAGAGAGAGAGAAAGAGAGAGAGGGAGAGAGAGAGAGTCATGTTAGAGAGAGGGCTTGTGATGGGGACAAGGAGCATTTAGTGGGTCTAGAAGAAATCAATGGAAAATGAGACGGCAGTGTGGAGAGCGTTTTGATACAGGTTGCACTAAACGATGAGACACTCTTTTTGGAAAGGCTATTCATGATGGCTGCTTTCTACAAATTATGCTTGTCATGAATTAAAAAAACATGCAGAAATTTACACTTCCTAAGTTCTTCCTATCTCACTTCAATGCCATTCTTGATAAATTGTAGTATATAGTAAACTCTTTGTGTATATATATATATATATATGCATGTGTGCATATATGCCTCAAGTAAACATGTGTGCATCTATAAAGGTATGCTTACATGGATAGAACACTATATTATATGTCATTTGTTTTTATGTATACAAGTACTTAAATACAAATATGTAAATGTAGGAATGTTTAGGAAACAGATATTTGTGTAAAACAAAGAGAACTATATTGTTTTTTTTCTTTCTGTTTGTATGTTATTCCACCACAGAGTTATGGTATGAATTATTTAACTTTTCTTAAATTGGTTTCAAATTTGTAATTTACATAGTCAAATTCATCCTAAAGTTTTAGTATTGACAGTCACAAAAATCATGTCCCAAACATTCTTGGACAGGTCTGTTCATTTTCCTATGGTTGTTATCTTAGGGTACCTTTTTGAAGGTGGTATCCTTGAGTGGAACAGCACACCCATTTAAATTGTCATTTGCTTGTGCCCCATTGTGATCTAGAAAAGTAGGAACAGTGTCCAGGCCTGTGGGTGGGATGTCTATAATTCTGCCCTTCTACTCTTTTGCCAACTCGGTGTCAGTGACATTTTAATGTATGAATTCTAATATGTGAATTCTAGCAAAGACCCTAGTAGAATGAATATTTGCTAAAACTTCAACTTCTTTTTATATTGTTGAGGTTCAGCATTTTTCCTATGTTCATTGGTATCAGAAAGTTTTTTGAGAAGAATTACCATGCATGCCTTTTATCTTCTTCATGTGAGTTTGCTTGTGTGTCTCTTAACTTGAATTTTACCTTTATTTTCACAATTTTCTGAAGGAATTTGACTTTTATTGACCACATAGTCAATGCCTTACTTTTAATTGTTGCTTCTTGAAACAATTCCTACATTTTTTCTTACTTTTATACCTTGTTGCTTTAGCATATTTTTCCTTATACTTTACTTGTACATCTATGAAAAAAATCCTTCAATTACAGAACAGTCTGACCAAATATTTGAAGATGTCATTTCTGACCCCTCAAATGCACAGGAATGGATACGTGGATGAGTGGTTTGTGATTAGTTATTTCCAATTACAGATAGTAGACCCAAATTGCCTATATGATCAATATTTATTCAGTAAATGATGAATAAAAATGGACAGTTGATTGCTTTTTTAAAGATTCTGAGAGGAGTAAAGAGGTCACAATTTTAGCGTATGGGATAATGGTTTTAAAGCTGGGACAATTTAGAGAAAATGAAGTTCAAATTTGCTACTTATTCTGTCGAGTAAAGGTCTGTAATGATACAAACTAAGAAAAGCTTGGAAAAACCCTACTGCCTAATAGGTTACTTAAAATATAGCTTAAAAAATCTGTTTAAAATTTTATCAGATTTGAAGCAGCATGAAAGAACTAAATTAAAATATCTTAATAATTAGAATTAAAGTCTCAAGAAAAAAAATGATGACAATAAATCACTAAAATGATCCCCAACCATGTTCTGACCTTTTACACTAGACACTAATTTTTGAAGACCTTTTGAAAACCGAAACGGAGGATGATTTAAACCATCCACATTCCTTCCGACTTGAGCTTTCACAGACTTGAATGCTGATTGGAAAATCCTGTCATGGTTTCCCTGCAGAAAAAGGGTAATAATGACTATATTAATATGACATTTCAACATGCAATGTGATGCAAAACAAGGGTTGAGAGAGAGAGAGAGAGAGAGAGAAGAGGAAGCAAAAGAAATCGACCACAAAATACTCTCTGTTCTGGACACAATTTTACCCCAGTGTGGGTTTTATTTGCACCCCTTCCTCATAAACACCCAAATGTAACTCTTTTACCACAGCCCCTTTTGAGTTCAATGTGATAATGAATGTGAAGGGTCCATGTGGGGGGAGTTGGGGAGGAGCACTTTGTGATTTTACAGGTTCACACCAGATAGGCATTTTTTATAGCCTGAAAGGGGATGTTTTCTTTTGTTAATGGCTTACAATCAGATGAAAGGACTCATCACTCTATTTTAGTGCTCCACCACATGGCGCGTATCTTTTATAAATTACAGGCTGGCGTTGTGTGCACTTGGGGAGAGAAAGGTTGGTTTTTCTCGCTGTGAGCCATCCTGCCTAATTGTCGTATGCAAATAAAAGCAATTATAAGGCTTTTAGGGTGAAGGGATGACAGCTGAGTTTGGCAGTTGAGACGGCCTCACCCACCTTGTTGGCATAGCAACAGGGAGGGCGAGGACAAAATGGTGTGTATACACAGAGAATGTATATGTTTTGGTTCAAGAATTTTAAAATATATACCAATGTTGAAATGAACATGTCAATATGTGTAATGAACGCCTTTGTTTAAAATATTATTAAATTAAACTCTTACTTATTTCTCAGCCCTCTACGTGATCCTTGTCATTTAGGTGCTATTTATCCCCTGTCATTTGTGATTTCACTCGCTACTTTTAAAGTTCTGTACAGATCATAACAATGCATTCCATAATTAAGAGATTATAAGTTCTTGATTTTACCAACCTTTGGAGATGCCGCTGGGTGGAAGTTTTGTGAAAGGGAATCCCAGGGAAGGGGATGATGTAATGCGGGTAGATGGTGCAAAGTGTGCAGCTATCGGTGCATAAAGTTCAATATTTAAAAAATAATGTTTGTGCTAAAGTGTTAAACAAGTAGAATAAATAGCATGCTAGTGGCATACAAAATTAAAATGAGTCACAAATGGATATCTTCTATGGCAATTTATTTCACAATTACTCTTGTGGAAGCTTTCATGAATTAAATATGAGTTCTGTCTTGAAATTAGGTGTTATAAGGCTAAATTACAAGAGGCAGGCAGTAATTGAGGTGGCAGCAACACGAGGTCTGGTGAACTAATCTCTCGCCTCGTCACGTGGCTCTCCTTCAGCCAATGAGAGGCCTCCCATCACAAAAACAGAGGCAGCTGAGAAAAATTGATTTCTCATCTGAGCCATATTTGATAGCTTTTGAAATCGAAAATTGAAATTAACTAACCTAAGCCCCGTTGTAACAAAAGAGCAAATTAAATATGCAACATCGTTTCCTATTGGCAGTAAGAGGGCCTGCCAAGGTAAATTTGTAAATAGAGTTTAAGATGCAATTCTCTTCTCCCTCCCTCTCTCTCTTTCAGGGTAAAAATATAAGTGTGTAGTGGCTTTATAAATTATTTATATAAAAAAATCATCAGCTGCAAATGGCCGCTGTGGTTAAAGACTTCCATGGAGAAAAATCATTGCATCAGGAGAGCTCATTGAATAAATCCAAATTAAAAATCAACCTCAATGATTCATAGACATTGCTCACAAAGACAAGTGGAAATATTTTAAACTTCTCAACTTTTTGTTTAATTTCCTTCTTCCTCCAAACTCAAAGACCAAAGACATCAATGATTTACTGAGATAAAAATAAGACAATGACCTTCAAAACAAAAAAAGAGCACCCCCAGAAATCGTGGTATAAATATGATCACTGATGTATTTTGTAAATAATTTCAGAAATTAATTTTGGTAGTTGCTTAAAGCAAACTTATAGCTTTATTGTGTTGTATTGATAGTTTTAAGAGTGACAGTTTAAAAATTATTTCCCAAATGAATCCCAGCGAGGCAGCAGGTATAGCTATTGATTCTGAATTTATAAATTTACCAGGTCAGATGAAGGAAATAGGTGTCTCAGAAGCTATAGTGAGGATAATGCAGGAATGACAGTTTTTAATTTATTGTTTCACTCGTATTTGTGTAATATGCTGCTCACAATAATGTTTATATCACCACAGAGAGTGGTCGCTGTCTTCATGTTTCATTCCCTGAATTTTTAAGTAGGCAGATTAATCTTATATGTTTGCAAAACACATGACTGAAGATAAAAATCGTGAAGGCACAGTATAATCCTATCTTCCTTGTTCCGATCCGAACCGTATAGAATTCATCGACAAATGTCACAGAGAATGTTATACTTAACCTGCCCCGTTGTCAGTCTAAAGATCTCATCAAATCATTTTCTGTTCTAATTTATTATTTTTAGTGTCAGTCAGACTCCAAGAGAATGAGCAACTTCACGAAAGTGCTGCGACCCACGACTCAGCCCTGTTTCAGTGCAGTTGAAGAAGTCATCATTTTCTGTTCAGGAAGCCGTTGGGAAGTTCGAAAAGTGGTTCTTCTCTGTAGAAATGTGCATTGTTCGACAAAAAGCTTCAAAGAGATAAAATCTCAAAATGCGCTCTTTGTTTCCTTTGAAAGAGTCTCAGTACGGCCGCAGGACGGCACATATTGTTTCTCAATTTTCAAGTAGAGCTTGGATTTCATTTCTCAGATGAACTTCTTGCACAACTCTTAGCACATAGCTGTGAAGGCCAATAAGAGTCACACCTTCCTTGTCCTGTTCCCTCTTTCTTTAAAGTTCCATCGGAGAGAATTAGGAAGCCCGTGGGGAAGGAGGACAAGCCAGAACCAGACCCAGGGTAGGGGCAGGGTTTTTCTTCTGTCGGCACTTTCCTTCATTTCCACACTCACCCTCTTAAGAAACGCTTTTGAATGATATTTTTTATTTGCTCTGAATCCTACTCAAAAGAAGCATTCGCTGCAGACTGACAAATGGCATTATGTAGTCTTGACACATTTCAAGGCCTTTTAACCATGGGATCTGACTGAGTTTCTGAAGCAGTCTGAACTAGGCAGGAATAAGTGATGTTGCTTGCACCTTTCTAGATGGTTAATAATAAGCAGCCCCAGAAAATATACAGGGACAAATTATGGCTTTTTATTGGTTATGTATATGCTATAGTTGGAAGTTCCAATTTCTAACTTCAGGTTCAAGGACATGAATTTAAAGCTTTTTTACTCTTCTGTAATTAGAAGTTGAAATTGTAAATGGTTTAGTTTCATATTACATGTAGTGTATAAATAAATATTTATGTACAGGCTTTTTCAACTGCTGTGATATTCGTTATATTTGGTAACTGGACACTGATCACTGAAGAAAGAGAATAGCTATAAGTAGCTGGCATACCCAGGGTGTTGTGTATACACTGAATGTCAGTTCTATCTCCCCACAGGTGTTTATTAAACACCCAATACATGTCAATATCTATGCTTTGTAATTACTGTCTTTTCCATATTCTCTTTTATCTGTATGCATGTCCTAAAATTCATCAAGTACTTTGTGGCTATCTAGACATGCAGAACATCATCATTTCTCCTGTGGTCTCCTAAATAGTACACATGTGGAAAGATGAAGTCTTTCACAACTTTTCCTAGTGGTGGCACTTGGGTGCTTTCAGTGATTCTAAAACATTTACCTGAAGACTTGGCCCATCATCCATTTCATAACGTCTTCTATCCTCTCATTGTACCTTGGTTGTACTTCTGTAAATAGGGACTCCAGTGCCCCTGGTCTCGGGTGTCAGGAGTTAATATTCCAAAGTGCTGGAATGGTTGTCTCTATTTCCCCTGAAACCCAATTCCAGCTCAAAGCCATGATCTATGCAGAAGCTGGACAGTGGGAACTCTCCACAGGAGGTTCTTATCTTGGTAAGGGAGGGAGGTAGTATTTATAGAGAATCCATGATGTACCTCATTTAAGGACATTTCACATTGATTTAATATGTTATTTAATCCTCTTGATAATCCTGAGCCATAGGTGCTATTCTTAAAGTACACTGTTCTGCAGACTGCTAGGCTAAAACTCTCAGAGATAAGTCATCAAGATTTTAATTAACATCTGTCTAACTTCCAGTATGTTACATTTTTTTTTTATGTACAAAGAAGCAGTGTCACCTAATTGGTGCCAGGCATTATGCTAATGCTGTACTAATCTAGACCCTTCATCAGAGAAAGAGGAGCAGGAATCCAGAGGGCACAGGAGCAATACCTGGTGGGGAAGTGGGGTGGAGGCCGGGTCAGAGGCCAGGCAGCCTGGAGGAGCGGGGTGATGATCTCTGCCTGAAGCAGGGACTGTTAGAGTCACCAGGCTTGGATAGGCTGTATTTCTGAGGAAATTCTAGTTCCTGGATCTTTCTGGAAGGCTTTGGGCAGCTGAGCTCTAGACATACTGGAAAAGTTTCAGGTAGAAGCTCTTGGCTGGTGACTTGTGTGCTTTTGAGGCATTGTGGAGACTTGGCTGGACCTGGGCCAGCACCAAACTAACTCCAGAATCTGCACGTTCTTATCAGTCATGACTATAGCCTGCACCAGTCCTAGAAATCCCAGTATGCCAGACATGCTTAATGTCCCCACAACCCCTCTCCCTCCTTCCCATACCCCCATATCCAGCAAGCAATGGGAAAAAAAGGACTTGCTAGCATTAACTAGAAGTTTGTAATCAGAGCCTAGGGCTGTGATTATACAACATGTGTGTCATTTTTGACCAAACTGTTCTTCTTCTCATCAATTCCACACTTGGCAAGTCAGAGGTGAGTGGCATCAAGAAGCTCCAGAGTCAATGGCACCTCCAGCCTGTGGGGTACAAGGCCAAGTTGACAAATCAGCATTCTACTCATGGCTTCATGACTTGGCGTATTTGTACACTAGGCTTTCTGAACCCAAGTGCCCTCTGAAGAATATGAACAGGTAGTGCTGGGGATGATTTCACGTCCTCCTGGGAAACTCAAGAGGAGTGGACCCTCAAGGGCCCCTCACCATCTTTGTCGATGACATCCTACTTCAGTGCAGCTCTCTGCCTGTCATGAGGGCTCACAGATGAGGCATGCTGATTGATTTCTGGTTGGCTCTTCTGAGTCTAAGCCCTGTAGGTCAATCTTAAGCATCACAAACTAACTCACATCTCATAAAATTCAGTTTGGATTTACTGGTTGAGTCTGCTTTTAGTTGGAGAAGTGGGGCAGGAAGAGAGAGGGAAAGAGAGAGGGACAGGGAGAGACAGAAATAGAGGGATAGACAGAATTATTTGCTTCATCTTACTTCCTTATTTCCCATATGGAATAAAAAATGAAACAACACATGCAATTATTTGTTTTGAAAGTTGAAAACTCAGCTACACTGGCACCCCAGGTGTTCAATTCACCAAAACCCCTGTACTCTGACTGATTTAGAGATCTGCGTCCTTTTCTCTCTTCACCTAAATTCCAGGCTCTCACAGTCTCCATCCAAAAGAAGACAATAATCCCAATGCCACCAATTCCACAAGGATTCCAAAATGTTCAGGTCCATAAAAGTAAGAAGGAAGAGGGCTCTGTACTGAGAAAATTTCTGCAGAGAAAACTGCAGCGAGTACTCAGTCACCAGACAAGGCTGATAACTCCGAGAAGCCTACAGAGGGACTTAATCTTAAAACAGCCAGTGCAGAAGAAAGAAACATCCTCTGTCCAAGCTTGAGATCTTTGGAGCAGATTTTTTCTTTTCTTTTCTTTCTCTTTTGATTTTTACTGGAGAGATTATTTATAGCAAGAGAGTTTAAAAAATAAGTTGAGGTGAGCCCTCCTGAGTAAGAAAAACTGAGAGTTACTTCCAACTTTCCCGGGCTTCCAAAGATTAGAACACTGAATTATTTCTGAGAAGAATGAAAATTTTGTTAAAATGCCTTTTGATGTCCATACTTTGAAAAAGTCTGTGGGTTTCAGCAGGGTAATACTCTGAAATTGCACCTGGCACAGGAGTTGACACTACAAGCCTACAAAACCAGTGTTAGAAGAATCACATATTTGCCCATCTCAACAGTTACCAACTGATTCCCAATGAAAAGGAGATGCAGGAGTTGTTCATAGCAAACAAAACCAATGGGATTACAAACAGATATCTTTACAGAAAGGTTTTACAAACATATTTAAAGCGTGGTGGAGAAGACATTTGTCCCTTCTGGGTTTTTCCTGTTTCCATCATTTCACTCACACCCCTGTGCCCCTGTAACTTCTCCACCGACCTCTCACAGGACAGAAGTACCTCACACCACCCCCAGCACCTACAGAGAAAGTTAGCTGCAGGCTACAGTTATATAATATCACAGAAAAAGATTACAAGTTATATTATTATAGTTTCTGGAAGGCTATATTATAGCTATTTCAGAAGAGAGATTTATAGCAAGACTTAATGAATGCAACTAGTTTTGTTATCAGACAGTTACCATGCTCTGTTCTGCATGTGGTAAGATTAAATTAAGCTGTTATAATAACCTTACAAAAGGTGAGTATTTGGTAGTGGCAAGTCTGGCTAAACAAAATCGTATTAGCTTGCTGCCATGGTATTATTCATTTTGACATAGGTTGTCGGTTGTGTCTGCCCAAAATGTGTCTTCTAATTTTTAAGTATTTCCCTTATTAAGGAACACACACATAAAGGTCTAGCTTTAGGATGTACATATTTAATGGAGCTATCAATTTTGGCTTATTTAAAAAAAATCACAAGCCAAATCTTCAGAGTATCATTATTCTGCAACATTAATATTTTCTGCCTTCATGGAATCTTTGTGCATTTTCTTTAACTGGGAAATGTTTTTCAGAAGTCACTATATGAAGGGTTATCATATAGATACACTAAAATACTAGAAGATTCAGAAAGTGAATCCAAATTTTCAAAGAGCTGTTTAGGGAAAAAAGTTATCTGTTTGAAGCTTATAAAAATGGTGAATAATTTTCCATAGTTTATTTTCAAATCTATGTCTATTACTGGCTACGTGGTAGGCCATAGATAATGTATGTGTATTATACAGACAAGTATCTATATAATATATGCACATATCTACTACATATACTTTATTCTCATCAGATCTTATCTCACTATTGGTAAATTTCAGCAGTAAAAGTTGCTTGGCTATTATATCCCTTTCCACTGACATTTTCCCAGTTATTTATGTTGTTCAATCTTGAAATAATCTAAGATAAAGGAGATTGTTACAAGTTTTTTTTTTTTTTTTTTTTTTGTAGTTCAGGCTGGCACTGAGCTCACTATGTAGCCCAGGCTAGCCTCAGCCTTTCAGATATCCTCCTGCCTCTGCCTTCCAAGTGCTGGGATTATGGGCATGAATCACTGTGCCCAGCATTGTGGTATGTGGTGCTGATTGCTGATGCAAATGCATCACCATACCCGGCATTGTTGTATTGGATATTGGTGATCAAACTCCAAATCTTGTGCTTGCAAAGCAGTTGCCAGAACCACTGAGCTAACCCCCTGACCAAAATTGTTATAATTTTTAAGTAAATATTTGGGAAAGCAGGCAGTACACTGTCAGTATTTGTGTTTTGGTAACATGATTGAACATACTCTTCTATAAATCTAATAAATCAAGATTTCTAGATTTTCTAAACAGGAGGAAAAAAGCAAAAGAACTTGTATGGCATTATTTCTCAGTCTAGCCTTATTATTAGGCTTGTATCAGTTCAGTTTAAAATTTAAGAATTATCATCTTATAGCTTATCCAGCCAAGTGCAAGCTGGGAGCTGACACTTCCAACAGCCATGTGATTTACAGAGCTGATTCTGCAACATACATCAATATGGAAAGCTCAGCTCAGCATCTCTGAAACATTCTAGATTGGCTGCTTGCCTCGGAATGAGTAGTTACAAACAGTAACACAACTTAGTGGCTCAAAAGATATGGCACTTTATTACACAAGGGTATGGACAAAGTTTGCTAATGTCTGAGAATCTCACTGCCTATATTCAAATGTTATTTCCCCATGCCAAGACTAGACAAGGTTCCCTGTTACACAGTGCCAAATCCATCGGGTGTGGATTTATATAGTTTAGGATTGCACATGTCCTTGATGATGTGATAAATCCTCTCTCCCCGGTGATGTTGCTCACCTCCACATCCTCAGCAACTGCCATACCATGCGGGACAAAGTACATGCTCATTAAAATGGATGTGTGGGGCAGAAAGATCTACTGAGAAGTTCCAGGGTTTTCTTACACTGATATTCAGCCCAGTGGCTTATTCCAAGTAGAGGACCCTCCATAGAGGTGACATAATTGACTGTAGACTAATGATGATACTTCCATTTTGTGAAACATTTTTTGCAAATGTAGTTTTCTCACTGGAGCACTGACTTAAATAGAACAGGAAGAAGGTTTCAGTCAAAGCACAAATGTTTCATAGCAAGATTTATTAAGGCCACTGAAATATTTCCATCAAATAACTCAATGTAGTCACTTATGTGCCTAAAAAGACTCAGCCCATTGGATGTGAAAATTCTTTCTGAGGTAGACCAATAATTTTGTTGAAATGTAAAGCAGAAGTCTCTCATAGAAAGAAAAGTCATATTAATTCCTTATTAGATATTCCTATAAAAACTTACATAATAAAATGCCTCATTGGAAAAAAATCAGAAAAAACAAAGGTAAATTAATTTGGAAAGCACTTGACTCTTTTGAATGTTTTTATTCCTTTCCTCAAACATCAATGAAATTATAATTGAAAATAACTAGTTTTCTTATCAAACAAGTGCTTTATACAATTTAGAAAATATCTTCCTGATAATGATGGAGTTTTCTTGTACTCTGTATATTTAAATATTTACACATATATTGCTAACCCTTATTCATTTTGCTTACCAATCAGTGAAACCTCTACATTTATTTTTAGCTAAGGAATTGTCCTCACTATAGAATCTAGATAAATTAATTATAAAGTATGGGCAGGAAGGCCCAATTTTAAACAAAATTCAAAATGTGCATTTAGATGATTCTTTAGTTTTATATCTTTATATTTCATGTGATTTATGTCTTTCCTCTTTGTGGATGATTTTGTGCCTTAGCATAAAGTTCTAGGTACATATTTTGTCTATCCAAAAAGTCATAATATATTTTTGGAATTTTATTGTGGTCAATAGCATTAAATCTTTAAAATACTAGGATTTTGAACCATATTTTCAGGGGGTGGCTGTTTCTTTTCATTAAGACAATCCTTTGTTTTCAGAAGCATTTATTAGTACCTTGGACAGCTTTCCTCTCAACTGGACACAAAATTCTATCTCAATATTGTGTTAAAGCTAAAATAAATCTTTACTATGTCTCAGAGGTTTAAGACTTAAAGCGTCCTATGTAAATAACCTAACGATATTGAGCTCGGCCATTGTTGGCAGGATATTCCATAGGGGATACTGTTAATGTGAGTGAGAAGTCAATTATATTCCATTCACAAATGTTTTGATGTCTGCAATATTAATAATACTGCATTGCCCGTGAGAAGTGCTACCCAACCACTGGCACGGAATAGTCACAATAAATGGCAGCCAGTGTAATTCTAACCTCTGACTCCCTGACAAACAGCATGGATACTCTCTGCTGCTCTGCCTTTAATTTCAGTGGCATCAAAGGAAAGCTCAAGCGCCTCGGAAAATAACTCTAGCCCCATGTCTCTGATAAAATAAAATGCTTACCCACAGACACAAATTACCATGGAAATAAAAAGAGGACCAAAAAAATTACACAGTTTCTTAATGTTCTTAAATCAAAGTAGCAGAGGCAGTGAGGAGCGGTGAGCAGAGTGAGTGTTATGCAGGCTGGCTGCTTGGTGAACCGGCTTTGTTAGCTTCAATCCAACAGGTTTGCTTGGCTGATGATGGGGGAGCATGATTCATAATTTTCCAGAGCTATATTTTAATAGTCACTTCTGTGGATCCTGCATAGACACTTTGTGGGGGAGACATAGATTAGAATGAAGTCTCTGTAAGCTGTAACTGTTAGCTTAATAGTTGCAGATTCTCAGCTCTCTGGGTTGCCTGCAGCAAGCCAAATGGCAGACAGCCTTTCTTCTCAGTTTTTAAACCACGATTTGTCATTTTCCCCTTTTTTCTTTTCTTTTTTTTTTTTGTATTTACTCTGTACTTCTTTTTTTATTGAAATCTTTATTGGTACATTACATATACGCATCATGATTGCATTCCATACTGGGGATTTGCACCAGTATAAGACACAACTTAATTCTCATTTTTTCCCATAGCTCTACCCACCCTACCACCCCCCTATATACATAAAATTTGTTTCCTTTCTTTTTTGTTTTAATCTCATTATTTTTCCCCTTCACCCTATTTCACTTTGAGTATTTTCTATTTCACAATATATAACATACAATTCTAGGACTCATTTACATCTTTATTTTCTCATACCAGAGAAAAGATGCGATATTTACCTATCTGTGACCGATTTATTTCACTTATGAGGATATCCCTCAAGGTATGAACGTGTAAGTATAAACGATTCAAACTTATCATTTTTTATGGCAGAGTAATACTCCTAAGAAGTATAGGAAGAAATGCTCAACATCATTAGTTATTCGAGAGATGCAGATGAAAACAACACCAAGATTTCATCTCACTCCACATAGTATGGCTGCCATTTCATAATCAGCCAGCAGCAAATGTTGGCGAGGCTGCGAGAAGAAGGAACCCTTCTCCACTGTTGGCAGGACTGTAGACTCATACAACCCCTGTGGAGATCAGTTTGGAGATTCCTCAAAAAGCTAGGATTGGAGGTCCCATTTGACCCAGCCATTGCCTTGCTAGGTATATACACACAAGAATTAAAAGACTCATGTCACAGTGATGTATGTATACCCATTTTCCCCTTTTTTCTTTCCTCAGTCTTTCCTGATTCCCTATGTTCTTACAAAGTTCCTTCTAATTATATGAAAAATAATATTAAAAATAAACAAACAATGTATATAAATTTAAAACTCTCTTGATAGCTTTTCTCAGGGGTTTAACTATTGTAAAATCTTTTGCAGTTTTTTTTTTTCTGTGCATGTGCAAGCATGCTCAGATCTCTCTCTAGTATTTAAATTGGCAGTGAGATTGTATCAATCTTTTGCATATCTGGTAGATGTGACATGGAATATTGTGGAAATATTGTGTTTTCTGATTACCAGTAAAACCAACCCATATTCATTTGTGTACTTGCCTCAATGATATGCAACACCCACTGAGTTGCACAATTTAAAAGGATGAACTTTAAAGTATAAGATTCTGTGAGTTCATCCGGAAGTGTAACCAGCAGAGAAATAGTAAAGTTCAAATGAAATTTTTAATTCTAGTTCTCTGAGGAATCTCCATAGATTTCCAAAGTGGTTGTACCAGTCTATACTCCCACCAACAGTGGAGAAGGATTTGTTTCTTCCTACAGCCCCACCGACATTTTTTATTGGCTGATTTCTTGATAGCAGAAATTTTTTGTGGAATGAGATGAAATCTCAGTGTTGTTTTCTTCTGCATCTTTTGAATGACCAGTGATGTTGGACATTTTAAAATATGTCTACCTATTGCTTTTATTTCTTTTTCTGAGAAATGTCTGTTCATTTCAGATGCCCATTTCTGAACTGGGTCTTTAAGTTTGAGGGTCTGATTTTTAATAATTTTAAAAATATATTCTAGATACTAGTCTGAAATGGGAAGGAAATGTTCAAAGGGGAATTGTAACTATGGGGGAAGGGCATTGGAAGGAAGGGAAAGAAAATATTGAAAATAAGAAGGAAAAAATAGAAACAAAGCCTATATTTATAGGCGGAAGGAGATGAAGGGAGGGCATGGGAATATGATAAAAATAATTAAGATATATCACGTACAGATACAAATTCTCAATGATAAATATGGTAATAAGTTCCATATAATATGTACTGATAATCTCAATAAATTAAAAAATAAAATATATGAGTTATATCTCCAATACTTGTTTAACAGGCAAGAACTGAGCAGAAAATTCACAAGTTTATGCATGAACTACTCTCAAAATAATCTCATCAGAAGTGACACAATTTTACCATCCCAACAACTGTGAATCTATTTCTGTCTCAGTGGATTTTTCTGTCATGGATACTTTTCTATTTGGATTCTTTCACTTAATATAATAGTTGAAATATTTCTTCCATTTTGAAGTATTTCATTCTTTTTTATGGCAGATATTGTTTCCCTGAATGTACACACCATATTTTAGATACCTATTCATCAATTAATTATCTTTGGGGTTGTTTTTCTCTTTTATGCTTTATGAACTATGCTGCTATAAACATTCACAGATCTAGTAAATATGTCCCAAAGCTGTAGGTTTGCAGGGTCATATGGTAAAGGATCACTTTATGTACTTCCTGGCAATGCATTCAGATTCTAAACTCTCCACACCATTTCTAACATGTTATGTATTTGGTTCTATCTTTTCTGTTCGTTAAAAAGTGATATCACACTCTGATTTTGACTTGCATTCCCCTAAGGAATAATAATATTGATCATCTTTTCCTGTATACAGTAGCCATTTATCTTCAGTAGAGAAATGTCTTCAAACTGCCCATTTTAACACTGGGCTGTCTTTTATTACTGACTTATACATGTCTTGTACGTGAGTTCATGTCTTGCGTCAGATTTATGAAGTGCAAATACTTGCCATCACTCAGTGGGTCCTCTACTAACTCTGGGTTTACCATTTAAAGTAAAAGTTTTACATTTGATGAGGTTCAATTTGTCTAATTTTTACTTGGCATTTTTTCTTTGAGGCTGTCAGATGAGACCATTGTCTAAGGCAAGATCACAAATATTTGTTCCATTTTGCTGTGTTTTCAGTTTCAACTCCTACAGGTAGGTCTGTGATCAATTTTGAATTACTTTTCCCCTACTATGTGAGGTAGGAATTTGACTTCACTCTTTTTTTTTTTTTTTTTTGAGACAGGGTTTTGCTTTTTGTAGTTCAGGCTGGTCTTGAACTTTGCCTTGAACTTACAGCAGTCCTGTCTCTGCCTCCTGAGTGCTGGGATTCCAAGTGTGAACCACCACACCTGGCACTGTGTTCTGTGGTACTGATTGTTGGTGGGCATGATTCTCCACACCCAGCATCATTGTATGAGGTTACTTGGGATTGAAACCTGGCCCTGACACTTGCAAGACAGGCACCAGAACCACTGAGCAAAATCCTCAGCCCCTTGACTTCACTCTTTGCAGGTTATTGTCCCTCTGTCTCAGAATCATTAGCTGAATAATTATTCTTTTTCTTTTGAGTTGTCTTAGAATTATTGCTAAAAATTATGATAATAATTATGATAATAAATGTAGAAGGTTTGCCCTTTCAGCTTAGAATTATTATATATTGTCTGAATATATTCAGGTCTTCTTAAGAACTTAAAAACTAAATTCTAGTATATATCTCATGAATAGCCAAGAAAGTTTAAAACAGAAAAATAGAAAAAGAACAAGAGTATGGGTTATATATAACTATATATCATAAAGTCACAAAAATTATGATACTGGTGTTAAGTGAATATATTGTCTTAGAATTATTGCTAAAAATTCTGATAATAATTATGATAATAAATATAGAAGGTTTGCCGTTTCAGCTCAACTTTCTTGTTCTGCTTTTGTCTATCTGTATACCAGTACACTACCTCAATTTTTGGAGCTTTGAAGTATGTCTGGAGTTCAAACGTATAAACCTTCTAGGGCCGGGGATTTAGCTCAGTGGTTCTGGTACCTGTCTTGCAAGTACAAGGGCCTGGGTTCCTCCCCCAGTATCCACATACAATACTGGGCATAGAGACTCACACCCAGCAGCAATCAGTACCACATACCACAGTGCCAGCGTGGTGGCTTACACCAGTAATCCCAGAACTCGGAAGGCAGAGGCAGGAGAATCGCTGTGATGTGAGTTTGAGGCTGAGCTCAGGACCAGCCTCACCTACAAAGTGAGACCCTGTCTCAAAAAAAAAAAAAAAAAAGTATAAACCTTCTAAAATTTTCTTCTCTTTCAAGATTATTTTTTTCTTGTTTGGTGTGTTTTAACCCAGTAGATTTTCTTCATCTTTTGAAGATAGAGCAAGTCGTTTTTACTCTAAATAATAATTCTTTCTTTGAAGTAGTGAATATTTTCTTTCAGGCTATTTATCATTTGACTTTTATCTCCATTTAGGTTATGTTTTCATATGATGTATGTAATGTATTTGATAAATCTAAAAATGTAGAGCTTTATTTTTTAGCATTTTATTCTGTATTTTAAATAAAAAAGAATTTTTTCATAATGAACAGTTTTCTCAACAGCATTTACTTGATATTCTGTCATTTCTCTGTTATTTCAAAATCATTCTTGTCATATGTTAAATCACTACATACATAGTGCTAAATATATAATACATATGATATCAAAGTCTACCTATATGTATGTTTGATTTTGAATTTTTATTCTCTCTAGAGATTTACCTACTTAACACCAGTATCATAATTATTGTGATTTTATGATATATAGTTATATATAACACATACTCTTGTTCTTTTTCTATTTTTCTGTTTTAAACTTTCTTGGCTATTCATGAGATATATACTAAAATTTAGTTTTTAAGTTCTTAAGAAGGCCTGTTGCTATTTTTTTGTTTGAGATTTTATTAAATATGTAAATCATCTGCTATGGTATAGTCATAGATCTTCAGTATCACCATCTAGGAGCATAGAATTTCGTCTTATTCAAGTTTGTGATTATGGTCCTGTACAAACTTTTGTGGTTTTCACATTGGTCTAACTAATTTTCAGTGCAATCTGTTTAAAATAAGCATTCAATTCCCAGGTTTTTAAAAACTGACCCCTGCTTTTGCCTAAATATGATGTCACAGTAGATAATGGTTGTTGACTACAGCTACATAGTGGAAGATTTATGAGAGAAGTAATAAGAGCTGTAGTGGCTCAGGGTCTGGGCACCACACGGAGACAATGATGTGGGGATTTTAGTCCTTATTTTACTTGCTCAGCGTGTGGTACTGAGCGTGGTGACTTCCTCTCACAGTGCTAATTTCTGTGTATATGAAGTGGGATGACAGTAATATCTCACACATAGAGTAATTATAGTATATGCTCAGTAAACACCAGCTATTATTATCCACTTCTATGGAGAAAATATTTTGAGATCTTGTTCTATCATGACCCTTCCTTAAGGCTTTCCTGGTTCCCCATACCCCTGCCCCCAAACGAGATCAGAGTTCAAGACGAGCCTCTTGCATCTTTTCTGGTCTAGCCTCTCTTCCCCAGTGAGGTATGGTTTCTTTCAGTCCATTCTTCCCTTTCATACTCTTTCTTCCAACTTTTCAAGTCTAAAGCAGAGACCATTTTCAGCTGAAGACCTTCTTGACTCCTGCTTTCTCTCCCTATTGGACAAATATTTGTTGTTTCTTTACTTTACTTGCCTTTTAGAACCTCACTGTCTTCTCATAGCTTCCCGCAGTGTCTTACCTCTGGACATATGTGCATGTGGGACTCAGTGAAAGACATCTTGAAGGCAAGTGTTTAGAACTGATGCACAGGTCCTTTTTTCACATCAAATTTCATGGCTTATTGCTTCCTGCACAGACATGTACTAAAGATAGACATGGTAAAGTTCCTGCAATTACTAGTCGGTTTATAATACGCTACGGTGCAGAAAACATTGTATACAACCCCTGCCACACCCGGTACATTTTGGCTCCCACAAAACTTCACTAAAAGTTAAATATTGGCCAAAAAGCTTGTGATTAAGTTTAGGATCATCAGTAAAGTATGGATGCCAACGTGAAGCATAAAACAAAAATCCAAGCTTGCCTAATTATTTTCTGTATAATTACATGATTCTGAGTTCAGTCCAGAGCCAAGGGAACAGACTACTGGTTTCACTTTGTATATAGATGAGCCTTTGGCCTGTATGGGACAAGGAAATGTTATCAGGCCTTCCTCAGTTACTCATCTATAAACCAAATAGAGATTTTTCTAAAGTAAATTCAAGTTTCATCTAACTCAAAATGTCGTTTTTCACTTTTCTTCTGCTAGAGGTTCATGGCTATCTGTTGTGTTCAAGTGGCTTTTGTTCGGTCCTTGGAAAAAAGGTTGGACACAAAAGGAATGAAATATCTGATGTGATGTTACCTTTGTGGAATTTGCAATATATTATGGAATTAGTGATACATAAGCCACTTACTTTAATTTTATGTTTTGGTGTCTTGAGTTAGGTAATGAGCCTGTTTGTTCAAAATCCAATTATCCATTCTGTTTTCCACCCTCCACTACGTACATGAATACATTCATTACCCACTTCCCAAAACCACTCCCAACACCACAGAACACATAAAGAGAGCTTTGTGAAGGAGGTGGGCTTCGAGGAGGGGCAGACTTGAAAGGGAGGGCATTATTCCAGGTCTCAGAACCAGTATGGACGAAGTGTAAAATAAGGAGTGGGAAAATCAAACAGCAAGAAGTTTAGTTTGGAGAGAACAGAGGAAGCCTTGAGGGCCAGGGTCTTCCGAAGGGACCGAGTGGAGAGGGAGGAGTAGAGACGTTTTTCAAACCAGGGTTGAATAGTAGCTGCAAAAGAAGAGAGACAAAGACCAGAATTAATCTTCAAAAAGAGCAAATGAAGACACAACTTAATAAAGCTATTAAAATGACTCAAACACTCCCCTTTGTTTTCATCAATTAGGGGTAAAACTTCTCGGGGTCCAAATATCTACCTAGGAAGTGGCCCTGACGTTAGATATTCTGTATTCAACCAATTATATCTGTACAGTTGTCAGCTGGGCATCTGTTCTC
>PVIR01015970.1:0-37361 GCA_004026965.1 Petromus typicus
ACTTTGTGCTACTTTGAATTACAACTTCCATAAGAAATAAAAATGCTTTCATGAGGTGACCTGAAAAAGAGAACTTAAAGACTGAAACCCAAATCTTGAGGTTTTCATCACGTCACTGGAAAAAAACAAAGAGAAGATGGCAGTAAAGTTGACTTAATATAACCTGAAACTTTTGGTATTTTTTTTAACCAAGAAATAGTAACAAATAGTAAGAGGCTAAAGATCTTCAAAAAGAAAGAATCAGTTGAGAGATACAAGAGTTAACAATTCATAGAAAGTCATAGTGATATCATGTGTAACTTGGCATGAGAAACCGAGGAAGAGACTCCATGTCCACAGCCCACTCTGGAGCACAAGACTTTCTTCTGGATCTTTCCAGTTAGACAGACAATCAAAAAAATGCTGAGCTAAAAATACAGGGAATTCATTTGCTTTTATTTTGTTTTGTTTATTTTTGCACCTTCAACGTATTCTGGTGTATAAGATGCAATTTGTAATCTTATACTCATTTGAACCAAATTGCTTATATCACCCTGTGGACATTTGTAAATTTTTGGTTGATTATATGCTCTTCCCATTCTTTCTCTTTTTAGAAGAACATTTCTCTGCAAATCCATGGGAGTGGGAAGTCAAACAAGATACCGACTCCTCTGCTTTTCACAACCTGTGCAGATGAGCGCTGCATTGATAGGTCTCCTACTGCTGAATCCTTTTGAAATTTTGGTGATAAACAAACGTGGCCAATTTGAGTTTCAAGATCAGCTAAGAATTCTAGTGGAAAAATCATTTTGGGTATTACAGGGCTGTTGTTCAAAAAGAGGTCAGAGAATTATCTATTTGGGAATCACTGAAAGATTAAACACAAAAGTTGTGTAGATGGAACACAAAGGCAAAGGAGAAGCAAGCAGAAACCATAGAGAAAGCTCAGGGCAGAACAACAGGCAGGTCCTGAACTCTCAGGATCTGTTCCAGAGATACTAGACGTGTCTTTTGTATTAATACTCTGTGTATGTGTGTTTGTGTTGCTGTGGTTGTGAAGCAGAGCAAAAACCTTTGCAGAAAGAGGAAGCCATGAATAATTCTATAAAATGAAATGTTCATCAGCAAAAGATTCAGGTAAGAGATTTTTCAGGAGAGAATGAAAAACCAATGCAGGAGTATCGACTTTCTGAGACTTTTCCCTAGAGAGGAGAGAAGAGCTGGCCTGGGCCCTGGCTTCTGCAGCAGTCTCTTCCTACTGACTTCTGTAAATGAGAAGACAAATCTTATTTACCATGAGAATAAATTCTCTAATCATATTTTGCTTGTGACCTGATACACTCTTACGTACTGCTTCCTTGCTCCGCAATGAACTCTTATTCGATATGTATTTAATTTTTATTTCTAAAATGAAAAGTGGCTGTAAAAGAAAATTAACTAGTGTTTCTACTCTTTGTTCTCACTGATTCATATATCCTTCCCCCAAAATGGAAGGTCTAATTTAAATGCAAACTAATTAGTACAAAGTAAAAATAAGCATGTAAGTCTTTCTCTTATCCTAAAGAAAAACTATAATATCTAAGTATTTATATAATTATAGCTTAAAATGCAATTCATTACAAGAAGAAAAGAAAACTACTTAAGGAAAAAAAGTCATATCAAATATTAAAATGATGCAATGTTTAGATAACTGTATCAAAAATCCTGCTGTCAGTGACAGGAAAGGGCCAAAGTGGGAAAGGATAAATTGACAGGTTCATTTCATGGGTTTGGTCCATCTCTTCTTACAACCTGCTCCTTGTGAGTAAGAATGAAGTCTACAGGGCACAAAATACATAGAAGACTTTGTGGGAGGTTCCAACAAAAAACAAAGTAGATACAAAATGAAATTGCATCTTAAAATGAATTCCTTCTTTCACTTTCCTTCATCATACACTATAGAAATAATGGATCCAAGGGGAAGAGATCTACAGGATAATAATGAAAACTACTTTATTTAAGTGTGTGATTCTGACAGGCAGAGTAAACAAGGGTGCCTTGAGACAGTGACAAATAGCTCAAAACACAGGCTGTGAAAATGCAAGGAAATATTTTATCAGTAACACTGCAAGTGCCACCAACTCTTCCAACAAAAAGACGAGCAATGCTTCAGTGGAAATGCTACTCCAGACCCAGTGGGTACCAACCAATAGATCACTTGATGTAAAAGATAAGGGAAAATTTTACAGGTACACCCTGAGAACTAAATATAGTGCCTTCATAGGACTAAAACACCATGAAGAGCAAGACTCACTAATTAAAGAAGATACAGTGACCCTGAAAGTGCATTGGATGGAGGAATTCTCAAAGGGCAATACTATTGGAAATGAAAAACTTTAAAGTATGTGCACAGGAACATTGAGCAGAGAGGTAACTAGGTCCATTTGGTGGAGCTCTAAGCAGAATTTGTTCAACCGCATGATGCTGTTTGGGATTTATGACCTCTTGTGGGTAACGTCAAATGATACTGAGGCCCATAAAAGTTTCTAACAATGTGACCTATGAGAGAATTCCATTTAACACTTGGCTTTCTTGCAATTTTTCCTTTCCAAGTGGATATCCAGGTCGAATTTCCATGTATCTGCCAAACTGAGGCCACAGGATGATTATCAAGAATTCACATAACCAAGGAGAAGAGCCAGAAATTTTGGAGATGTCTATGTACTTCTAACCACTCCAAAATTACCACTGGAATGACTGGGCCACCCTTTTAGCTGGCAGTATGCATTAGAGGGATACCAGCATTGGCCCGAGGTAATTAGCCTGTGGAAAACAAAAGAACTGACTCAAAAAATTCACGTGTGCCTTCCCAGTACTTTGGCATTCTACAGTACATTTAACTAGAGAGAATCATACTTAATTTAGTATAGAATATGATAAAAATAAATTATTTCTTTTGCATATTCTGAATATTTTTACACATTAGTAAATAATTTTTTTCAACAATACTTTCACCCTGGGGTAATTCGTTAGAATTTTCTGTGCTGTTTGTTAAGAATGAGGTGCCCAGGGTCAGTCCCTCTCCCCAGTAAGATGGAATAAGCCTTTCAATTTCATCTCTAGCGATCATTCCCAGTTAGGATATCGTTGAAAAGTTTCATAGATTAATCGCAGGTGATTCTGACAATATTGAACAGTTCTGGTGCCCGAGTTCACCTTATTTTTCCACATACTCAGTTAATCTTAGTGAAATTGGGGTTGTATTTCTCTTTCAAATGTCCTGACAAGTAATAACAATAACAAAGCTTCTTTGAACACCAATTTAGGAAGATTTTATGAAAACAAAATAAACTGATATTTTAGAATTATTAGGTGAATAGCTGCATGATTTAAAATCCATTTGGAGACTGAGGTCTGAAGCATTCATACAAATGGACTCTGCAGCAATTATGTTGGTGAGAAAGAGTACACATTCTAACATTGCTAGTAATTTTAAGGCATATTTGATAGAACTAGAGAGGTATAAGTTCTAAGAAACAATAATATAAAATGAATATCATAATTTTTTTAAAGTACAGATCTGAAAAACTTAATGTTACTACCTTAAACATTGCTATGTATCTAAAATATAAAGATTATGCTTCAAAAATTGAGCTGGAAAAAAGGAACTGAAGATAGTAATGCTCTAAATTGTAGTTTCAGTGTAGAGTGTCATCAACTTTAATGTTCAAAAATTACACAGTTAGGCCAAAAGGCTACAGCTAAGTGTACAGATCGTAGCACTACAGGCCACTGGCCAGACAGCTGAAAGCCCACAGCGATGGCACGTTCTGTCATCTCCTACCAGCTCCCTCATCACGATGGAGCAGATCTACAGGTAAAGAACTTTTTCCTGGACATTTTCAATTGGAAAGCTTACTAGAGAAGCTGTCATCATCATCTCTTAAGAGCATGAGCTGTGATACATAACACACAAAGAATCTTTAACACAGTTCATGAGAGCTTGCTGCTGCTCTTGCCAAATTAATTTAAAGTCATCCACCTTACTAAACCTATATACTGAACACATTGAGTGAAAATTTAAAATGATATACTCCTGAGGTCTGAACAAAGAAATTTTAACACAATGAATGACATTTCTAAATGGTAGGCCTCTTAAAATTGAACTTTGTGGATGAACTAGAACCCACTAAAGAACTGATAGAGGGGCTGGGGATTTAGGTCAGTGATTCTGGCACCTGCCTGGCAAGTGCAAGGACCTGGTTTTGATCCCTGGTAATCACATACAACAATGCTAGGCGATCAATCAAACCACATACCACAGCAATCAAACCACATACCACAGTGCTGGGTGTGGTGGCTTGCACCTGTAATTCCAGCACTCAGGATGTAGAGGCAGGAAAATTGCTGTGAGTTCAAGGCTGAGTTCAGGACCAGCCTGAACTACAAAGTGAGACCCTGTCTCAAAAAAAAAAAAAGATTGATATTAACAGCTGAGCTATGTAAGATACAAGAGCACGGACATCAGTAAGCTCTGTTTTGTAATGTCAGTCCTGTAATAGTGTCCTACCGATTTTCTGTAGAATCAAATCCATATCCCACAGCTAGCATTTTATTGTATTTTGTTTTTAATGGTACCAGGGATCGAACTCATGACCTTGCACTTGTCAGGCTGGCACAGCACCACTGAGCTAATCTGTGGTGTAGCTAGCATTTTGAAAATATGCATAATAATGTACAAATATAGCTCACCAGTTTTCCAACTTGACAATCCTCTACTTCCATCCTTCAGTCTCACTAGGGAGACCTTCTCCATAACTACACCTGCTAACACTTACTAGGGTTTATCTCATCCAGGGACTCATTTACTGAGTCGGGCCCCTTTTTCTCTCACATAGACGAGCTTTGAGGAGAGTTGTAGCAGTTGCCCTCAGTCTGGAACTAGAAAGTGGTGAGGCTGGTATCTGAATGTATAAGTGTTGCTCGGAGTTAGCATTAGCCATTACCTAATACCGTAGCTCAGAGTTACATCTGGTGTGTTCCTTCATGCTCACACTGTTGAGCCTGAACTGTTTTCCACCATTCTCTACATCCAAACAATCTCTATTCCCAAGTCCTGATCAGATCTTACCTACTGTTTTTACAGAATTTTCACAACTACACAAAGTACTTAGTCATCTTTCAGAGTTGTCCATTCCAGGGGTTCTAACTGAAATAGCTCAAATGGTTCCTGCAGAATGACCATTAAAATCCCACAGAAACCCCACTTAGAAAGGATAGATACACATCAAATTGGGTTCAAACCTGGGCTTTCCGAAATGATCATCTTACTAGCGAGGTGGCATAAAATAACAATACCAACAAGTTTTTTTTTTTTTAATAATTGATGATCTATCTAATTGAAAACATTCCTACTCTTAGGTTTATAAACCACCACGAAATATTTCTTACCCTTTTTGTTAAATGAGAAAAGTCTAATAGTTAGTAAAGATTGCTATGGATCACATCCACGGATACATGGGTGACCTTAGAGTAGAAGACATTCAAGAAATACTCAGAAAGTGAGACAAGATAGATAGAAACAACTTCTGCTTAATGATCACAACCAAGGAAAGCAGAGTTATTCACTCATCAAAGGCCTCAAGTATAGTGCATTCTGTTTGTAGTTTCTGTCATTGTTCTTCCCAAGCAAGAAAGGAAGAAGAGCTTCCGTCAGTGGCCTTTGAAAGACTCTGAGTGGCCTCTTGGAGACAAAGACTGTATATTCATGTTGGAGAAAATCCTAAGTGAGGACTAGGGCATGGATGGTCAGTCAGCTGTTTGGAAGAAGAAAGACGACACAAAGACTGGCTGGAGACGGGGACCTGACACCGTCACACACGTGTCCTCCTATCTACTGCGGTTAAAGCCCCAGTATGCAGGTATCAGCAATGCACCCGCCAGGCCTCGGCCTTTAGAGTCAAGCTACTGGTGACCCACAGCATGAATTAAATTAGATTGTTCCTATAGTTTCCAAAGTCTCTCAACATCATCTGAATGTGTACTTTGCCTAAGAAAGTTCACATTTGGAAATATTTGAATCTAATGATGCAGTTCTGTAATAGAAACTATTCTATAATCTAAAGAGAAAAACCAAGAAAAAAAAAATGAAGAGCAATGAATCATTACATTAATCTCATCTATTTCCAAATTTGGTGGCTCCTATCTCATTTGTATATTGCAGTTTGATAGACAGGGCCCTACCATCACTCACTAAGGCAAAGAAACATTTATTTACTGGTCATCCATGTGAGGGAAAGTGAGTGGATGAAGATGACAGTCAAATTTCTTGGCTGAGTGGGCAGCTGTCAGAGCCAATTCCCTCAGGTGTCCGTAAAACACCTTTTAGACAGCACCACTGCTCAGCGGGCAAATGCACACTGTATCATTCTTTCTTCACCCCTTCCCATTCTGGAAGTTCTTATTAAAAGAATAAATAACAGCGATGCTCCAGAAAAAGCTGGGATTTTGGTCAAAACAAATTTTTGTTTTTTACCTTCATCAGTGTGTTTCCACAAATACCTACTTTAATTCTCATTTAATGTTTCAACAGAGAAACATTCACATGTCATAGATACTGTATGTTCACATCTAAGTATGACAGGCACATATATACAATAATCTATATGGTACGTTGTCAAAGTTGCAAAGTACATTTATCAAAAATACATTATAGAGTGAGTCACATGTAAAGATCCAATTGTGAAATATTCAAATACAGTTGTGACTTTTAATGCTGTCAAGAGAATTTATCACGTTCCAATAAGCAATCTGCCACTTGCACTTTTGCTATCTTGAGCAGTACAAGACAAAACTTCTTTTAAACATGTTTTAGCAATTTGTATTCTTGTTTATCAACTCTTTTAGATTATGACTTCCCTGAACATGAACAATATCTCACTTCCCCACTGCCCAGACCAGTCACTGTACAGAGAAAAATTTGGCTTACTGATGGATAGACATGTGATATTTTTTCCATTAAAAACCCCGATCATTTCTTATATTAAAATAAGAATATAATGTAGGCAAAGGATAAATTGTTTACTATTTGAAATACCACATTTAAAAATAGCCAAACAAAATGCTCTCTCAAGCTTCATTCAGCAGACAAGTGCTGAGTCTGTCTGGCCTCTATCCTGCTGCTTGCTATTCAAAAGTAAAAAAGGCACAGAAAATATAAAAGAGAAGCTGAGGTTGAAAAAATAAAGCTTTTATAATTTTTTATTTTTAAAACTGAAGTTGTGGGTCATTTAGATGCCTCATTTTCAACCTCATTTGACGATATAAGCCTCATCTAATCTTATGATAAGACATTTTGGGATACGAAATTTGGGGTAAGCCACTAGAAAGTGAAAACTTCACTCTTTATGGTGTAAGAGTTCCTTTGGAAGGGGAAAATCCTTGGGTCAACATCTAAAACTTTCACTTTCAGATTCTGAAATATATATGATCACCTTCCTAACATATAACCTGGATAGCCAAGCCCCTTTCCCTTACTTAGCCTTTTCTACTAATGACTGCTTGGTATTTCTCTCTGGTTCTCAACTTTCCAGTTTTAATCTGGCTACAACTAAACTTCAGCATCACATTCTCAAGAAAGAGTGCATCAAAAGACTCACACTAGAGATGAAATAACTTTTTCTGAACAGCTAACAAAATCTTTAGCATCATGAAACCCTTCCAGCAGTAAAGGAAGAAATACTGGACATAGTTACTCATCTCACAAGACCATGGAAGGCCTTTAGAATCCCGACCAACTTAATCTTGTGAGAGCCTTGCCGAAGGACATGAAGGGAAGTTTAGCACCCTGGCTCTGAGGCAGTCCTGTGAATACCTTGCTAGACTGAATACTACGTAGTCATTTGTACTTTTAAATTTTAAATTACGTGAGACTAAACCATTTATATTAGGGAGCAATAACATGTTGCAGGATATACATTTATAGTCCTTACAGTTACCAGCCCTAAAATCAAATACCATCACCAACCTGCTGGAACAAACCAATAACTGTTAATGGGAGACCCACAATGTTGCCGAGACTCAGGGCTATATATTTATACAGGTGCGCACCATGCCTTTCTCTTCAAAACAGTAAAACTAATAGGAATTTAGACTACCTTTGAACTTGAACAAACAAAGTATAATATTAGTAAAGGAAAAAATCCTCTAAAAATCCTTTTACGAGTAGTTTTTCCTGTGCTGGCAAATACATGCATTTGAGTACTTACTTCGGTACTGCATAGGAGTACCAAAGTAAATGTGTGTGTGTGTGTGTGTGTGTGTGTGTGTGTGAAACTTTAAAAGCCTTGATGTTAATATTTTAATTGTGAATTTATATTCTAAATGACAACTGAGTTACTTACAGGACTATGATGAGGAATTTAAATTCTATTTCTATCTTGAGTGTTGTTTAACTCAGGACTTGTGGGTGCTGCCTTACCTAACTATATTCTAGGCAGTTTCCAACCCTATTCAAAACAAGAGTCAGACAAAATTCAGCTTTTCACAAGATGGTTTTGTTCTTAGGGATTAATTACTAAGACAGTTCAGTTTGGAGAGTAGTACTATAGATTTTGTTGTTTGTTGTGATTGCCACCAAAGTGTGGGGGGAAAAATAAATGCACATTGTGTTGGCTTTGCTGGTGGATAATGTACATTCCTGTGGGGAACACCTCATGAAAATTCATCCCAGACTGCCCCAGAGCGACGTGGTGCACATTTTACAATTCACACAATAGTCATTTCAGACAGCTCACTTGAAGATTAGTTTCAAGGGACCAAAGTACAACTCTCATTACCATCATTTTCCAAAATCAACATCTTACGCCAGAAAAGTAAAGCAGGAAAATAAAGACTCACATGAATGATTTGCCAATCACACCTCTTCCCTAAACAGTTCAGCGTCTGCCATAGGGGATGTTTAAATTAAAACAACCCAGATGGAAACAGATGGTGCTTTGTTGCTTTCCCTCTCTGATGGAGGTTCCTCCTCCTTTCTCTCCCTTCTCCCTTCCTCTCCTCTCTCCCTTTGTCTTCTCTCTACCCTGTGCTTTCCTTCTTATCCATCTACCTGTTTGACAGTTAAGATTACATTTCCCAATGTTGATTCTAAATGCAGCTGATATACAGCCTAAACGAGCAGGTAAATAAACAGTCTAATGAGTGGAATGGAATGAAGCATTAGCCCCAGACAGGAAGCTAATACCGTACAAATGGGACCACAAGGAACTGGTGACCATGGACATCCTCATGCGACTCCTTAACTACTGTTACCAGGCATCTCTCCAGCTACAGTCTGCACTCTGGTATCTCAGTAGCTACTTCTAGTTTCTTTCTAGATTAGGCACAATAAGCACATTTTGAAAATCGAGAGGAAAAGACTCATAACCATCTAGGTGAAGTTTTCACCAACTACAAATGACTGCTCTTCTTTAAACTGCCCCTGCTCCCTCCACACGACCCGGTTAATACTTACTCACGAAGGCTTCCTCGTCCACTGGCAAACGCATTGACATGCAGAAGTAGGTATCAGACTGTAAAGGAGAGAAAGGTAAAAAATCTGGTTAAACTGCTGTTAATGTGAAAGAAAGAATAATGATCAATGTATGGCTTCAATGACTGAAAAAGAAGTATGGGTCCAGTAAGGTGAGGCTGCCCACAGAGGTAGGCAGGTTAGCAGAAGGGGTGCTTACAGAGAATGGAAGTACGTGTTGAAAGATGTAGGTCTAGTTTTAATCTTTGGCAGACTAAAACCGTTTTCCCAGCAATCTTTATTAAAGAAGCTATCTTTCCTCCATTGAGGGTATTTGGCTCCTTTGTCATTGATGAGGTCTCATAGTAAGTCTGGAGTTGTTTCTGCATCTTCTAGTCTGTTCCATTGATCCTTGGCTCTTTGTGGGGTTTTTTTGTTTTGTTTTGTTTTGTTTTCACTAGTACCATGCCGGTTTTTTTTGTTTTGTTTTATTTTGTTTTGTTTTGTTTTAAATTAAAACAGAAACACTAAACCTGATGGAAGATGGGTTAGGTAAAAATCTTGGAGACACTGGCATGGGGAAAGGCTTTATGAACAAAACGTCAACAGCATGGGAACTAACAGAAAGAATCAACAACTGGAATCTCATCTTATTAAAAAGCTTCTGCACCTAAGAGAAACCACTAACAGAGAGAAAAGACAGCCTAAAATGTGGAAAAAAGTTTACCAGCTACTCCTTAGACAAAGGACTACTCTCTAGAACATATAAAGAACTTTAAAATAATTACACACTCTGGTTTAAGACTCAAATCAATGGAAGATAGACATATGAAATGCAGACATTTTTCAGGTGAAGCGGTAAAAACAGCAAAGAAATATATGAAAACATGCTCAACATCACTGGTCATTTGAAAGATGCAGATGAAAACAACACTGAGATTGCATCTCACTTCACAAAGAACGTCTGTTATCAAGAAACCAACAACGAATGCTGGTAGGACTGTGGGGAAAAAGGAACATTCTCCACTGGTGGAGGGAATGTAGACTGGTGCAACTGCTATGGAAATCAGAGTGGAGACTCCTCCTCTAACTAGGATTAAAGGTTCCATTTGACCCTATGTTTCCCTGCTGGTTATATTCATGGCACCTTGAGGCCATACTCATAAGTAAAACAGGACACAGATGTGAAAACACCGTATCTTTTCACTAGTGTGAGAAACTGAAGGTGAAAATAAGGTACAGAAATAGGAAGAAAATGCTCAAAGGGAAAGGGGAACTGTGTGGAGGCAAGGGAAAGAAAGAAGAGAAAGAAAAAATGTGATGGTAAAAGGAACAAATGAAAACAAAGCTTACGGATATAAGGGGTGTGGTGGGTCGAAGCGAAGGCAGGGGAACAGGAAAACATAAGCATCAAGTTATATCATGTACAGGACAAATTTTTAATGACAAATGGGACCATAATGTATTCCTAAAATATACCTAAATTTTATTAGATCAACTAAATGTATTAAAAAACAGAAAATACACATACACTAAAAGTTTTCTAAAACTTTCTTAAACAATATTAAATTCTACTTATGCATATTATTATGAAAGATATTTTCAATATTATCATAGTTAAAAGGTGAAATTTTGACTACTTATATAAAAATGAGGAAGTATTTAATGTACTTGATTCAAAAATAAAGAGTCAATTTGATCATCTTGGCTATTTGTAAAATTAAATAATTCCCTGAATCACTACATAAATGCTCCACATATTAATTAGAGAAATATAATCAATTAACATTGGAATTAAGTAAAAGACTTTACTTTTAAATGTTAATGCAGTACATGAAAAAAATCAATATTAACTAAAACTATTTTCTTTTCCAGTGCTGATGCTTTATCCAAATGGTCATTTTTCCACTACCAAGTTAACATCAAGAATCTTTACAAAGCCGCAAGCAGTGGTGCATTCCTGCCGTCTCAGCTATTTTGAAGGCTTAAGCTAGCAGAATTAATTAAGCCAACAGTTCAAGGCCAACCTGAGCAACATAAGAAGATCCTAGCTATAAATATAAAATAATGAAAAAGCAAAAGGGAAAATACAAAAAGGAAAAACTAATGTTGAGTGGTAAATATTTCAATGTAACGTATCTGAGGTTTGGTTCTTTAATGGAAACCTACATTCTGCGAAGTATGTTGACAGCTGACAACACACAACACACATGAGCTGGATTCATTTAATAATTCAGCCTTCATTCACTATTACTGTACAGTGCAGAAATCAATAGACTCCACCAGCATGGGTAGAGAACATTTTAGTTTCTCTAAATCTACTGGTTAGCAACTAAAAGTTGTGAATATAGTCTAATAGTCTACTTCTTTGGGGGGAAAAGGAAGGTTGAACATATAGATGAATCAACAATCTTAAAAATTAGAAAAATAACAAAAATATGACTCCATGTAAGTTGCTACTTTTGTAAATACTATTTTTACTCAGTTGAGTAAAGTGTTTCAATTGTTAATTACCTTTATAATCACTAAGATTCAAAACATTTTGCCATAAAGAGACATGCAGAAAAAAGATGAAAGTCGTACAATTAGTAAGTTAAATAACATATAGCCTGAAGTAATGATTTGCGCATTAAAACCCGAGAGATATATAGGTAAAATAGAGGCTAAGAACCTTACAATCATCAATAAGATTGTTCCTATTTTTCTAATCTCTGACTTGCCAATGTTATAGAACAAACCTACTCCGTTATAAAATAAAAAATAATAAGCTCAAGATTTCTCTTGATCCCTGAGCTGTATGTAGTTTAGTACTAACAATACTTTGTGGCTTCTTATAGCTGTTGCTGCTACAATTCCTGCTTTTAGCCAATATGCTCTATGATGTGCCAGACATGATTTTCAATGTTTTATTTCTATTATAAGCAACTGTCTATGCTAGACAGACAAGCTTAACTCTATTCTAAAGATAATAACAACAGCTTCCTATGTGCCAACACTTTTCTTTTATTCCTCAAAATATCATCCTGTGATGTAGGTTCTATTAATTCTCAATTTACCAGCTAGGACACTAAAGCAAAACAACACTAAGTAACTTCGCAAAAGTGTTCTAGCTAATAACCTAACTCACCATCCTCCTCCCAGCCTTCTTCTCAACTAGCATCAATTTCAGCCTATAAAACCTGCAAATTCTCAGCTTCAATTGTGTGCCTCCCCCATGTCATGTTTATTAAGAGACATGAGCAACACTAGTGCAGTTCCTAACAGCTCAAGCCCGTGTTCCTTCTGTGATCTCATCACTGATTAAGGAGCCTACCTGGGAGAGTTGCTGCCAGGAAAACTTACTGTCTTCAAACTAAAATCTTATGCACAGGTACCAGTCCCTAAACCCCCATGAAAGCAGTCATTTTAGAAAGTGTAAGCAGCCTTTCTCTGCCCCTTTGAGGTATGATTCACAAACTGCTTTCTTACATTCTCTGTGTCTCCCACTAACTTACATTACTGATCGTATCATAAAGGTCCAGGCAGTGCGTTGTCCCCCCAGCTAATGAGATGAACAAACTCGGATGATGCAGTTACATGAGCCAATGCCCCTTCACATCCCTCAGTGTTTTCCCTCAGCACACCTCAGCCTTTAAAAGATCTCCCTTTCATTTTGGCAAACAAAACTTATAGGTAAATTCACACTGTATATGCCTCCCTCTTGCAATGGTCATCACTGAATTACAGTGGACCTCCAAGTTTGGACCAGCCTGCCTGCCATACAAACAACTTGGGTCATGACCGGAATTTTGGTTTTTATCAAACAACCAAAGTCCTGAGTTAGAACCCAAATGCCAGCTGCCTGTGGTTTCACATGGTCTCAGATACAGATTTAACCCAGACAGAGTTCTGAAAGGAACCTGACAACATCCTTTCCTGTGGGTGTTAATGAGAAATCCTGGGCCAATGTCCCTCAAAGGACACTGAGGTCTGCCTGCACACAGGACAGAGACTTTGAAGGCTGCGTAGAAGAGCCTGAGCCTTCAACTGGCCACCTGAGTTACAACCAGCCCTCGTGCACAAAATGAGTTCGTAAGGAAGATGATAAATCTGTCTTTACCACCTTAGCTGATATCAGGCTCATTTATCTGTGACAGTAACAACCCCACCACCTGTGATGAGAACACGGGTCACCTGATTAGAGTTTATTTAAAGCAATGGGACAAAAAAGAATCAAAAACCAAGTTTACAGACAAAAGTAAGTGCAAAGCAGCTAGTAAAAAAGGATCAAAAAGTTGGTTGTGATGAAATATAACTTAAACCAAAGTTCTCTTAAACTTGAACTAACATTTCCTAGTTTTACTCTATTTTTCATTTTTATTATAAAAGTCTGCACAAGTTGTTTTTGGAATAGGCAAGTTGTTGGCTTAAACAGACATATCAAATATAGCAAGCTGGTTCATCCTATCAAAAAACAAAACCAAAAAACTAAGCACAACTACAATTATGCATAAAATACAGGATAAAAAGAAACTGCCATTTATACTCAGAAATGATCAATTCTTTCTCTTATCATCAGTTGCTCAACATAAATAATACAATATCTTAGGAATTTCTATCTTTTGTCAGTTCACATTCTTAGCTCCTAACTTTCCTAATGAGAATAGGTTCGGATTTTAACTTCATTATTCTGAGCTCTTAAAGTCAGTTGAGGAAAAAAGAAAATGTAGATGAAAGAGGAGGAAGAGGAAGAGAAGGAGGAAGAGGGAGAGAAGTTATTACAGGAAGCCCTATAGAGAATTTTATACAATTATTTTGTGACAGCAAAATCTACATTTGACATTGCATCAACGTTCTACCATGAATCCTCATACTCTGATTTGGGATCTTACTTATGCTCAACTTTTCAGGATAAAGAATAATTTGGTTGAGAGAAAATAATGTAAAACTTATTTTTTAAAAAAAAATGAGCACATTTTAAAAGACATTTTGTATCATCAAATCAATAATTCAGCTTTAGATGAAGCTCTGAAGACCACAGTTCAATAAGACAGGGAGATTATTCTCCTTGCAACTATAAAAGGCACTGGTGAGTTTGGTTTTGGAATATTTTTGTGCCATGAGTTGGTTTCTAGAATTAAGTTGAGAGCTCAAGATCTGCACAAAGAAGACAAGCGTGAGTCATTTGCCTGGTTCATCTGCAGAACCCAGGTCTAGAGATGAGTCATGGACAACTTGTCTACCCTGGGCTGGCTGGTGATGAGGAAGCACTTTTTTCTGGCTGCATATAAATAACCATATTTTTAAAAGCTGTTAGTTCATTTTATCCTCATAAATACTCTTCCAATAGACCTAATTGGCACTGTATCTTTTCATTCTTCTATGGAGATAGAAACTAATCACAGAAGGACAATTGTATTGTTCCACATAAGGATGCCCACGTAGTTAGTATTAAAAGGTTTCAAGTTCACACTTTTGAGACCACCACAGCTTAGGAGCTACCTCTCTTTATCTTTCTAGATATCAAGTTTTAATTTAGTAAATTGTAATTTTATCTCATTCTTTGAAATCTTCAGGCTGGTTTCTCTGAAATTAAAGTCTATGTTTAAATAAATTTAAATTTCTTTATAAGGGAACCACTTCTTAAAACACGTAATTCGTTGGAGACTCATAAGCTCATTATGATACAGGAAAAAGGTTATTTTGGGACTATAAAATATTATTTCATCAAAGCAGCCCGATTTTTTTGAGTCAACAAAAATGGATGGCTATGTTAGTCAGAAATTTTGTGTTACAAAGAGCAGTTTAAGAATTTAATACTGGGGCCGGAGAGTTAGCTCAGTGGTTCCGGCGCCTGTCTTGCAAGCGCAAGGGCCTGGGTTTGATTCCCTGGTAACCACATACAATACTGGGTGTGGAGACTCATCATGCCCAGCAGCAACCAGTGCCACATACCACAGTGCCGGGCGTGGTGGCTCATACCTGTAATCCCACCACTCGGGAGGCAGAGGCAGGAGGATTGCTGAGATGTGAGTTTGAGGCTGAGCTCAGGGCCAGCCTCAATTACAAAGTGAGACCCTGTCTCAAAAAAAAAAAAAAAAAAAAAGAGAATTTAATACCATAATAATGATAACAAACTGACCAATAAATATTTTTCTAACTATTATATAGGTTCAACGCAATCCCGATTGAAATCCCAACAATATATTTCATAGATCCAGAGAAAATAATTCAAAAATTCATCTGGAATCACAAAAGACCTAGAATAGCAAAAGAAATTCTAAGCAATAAGGACGTGATGGTGGGGGGGTATTACGCTCCCCAACTTGAAGTTATACTACAAAGTCACTGTGATAAAAAACCGCATGGTACTAGCAAAGTAACAGGCCTAAGGACCAGTGGAGTAGATTAGAAGATCCAGAAACAACTCCAGACACACTAAGCTATTTCATTTTTGACAAAAGAGCCAAATACTTTTAGCGGAGGAAAGATAGCCTCTTCAACAAATGGTGCTGGAAAAACTGGACTTTAACCTGCCAAAGTCTAAAGCTAGACCTAGCTCTTTCACTGTGTACTAAAATAAAATAAAAGTGGATTAGGGACCTAAATATTAAAACAGACACACTAAACCTGCTACAAAACAGGTTAGGTAAAACTCTTGAAGACATTGGTTTAGGGAAAGATTTCATGAACAAATCCTCCATAGCATGAGAACTGGTAGAAGAAATCAACAAATGGGATATCATCCTATTGAGAGGTTTCTGCACAGCAAAAGAAACCACCAACAAAGCAAAAAGGCAACCAACAATATGGGAGAGAATCTTTACCAGCTACTTCTCAGACAAAGGGTTACTATCTAGAATATATAAAGAGCTTCAAAAAGCAGTTCACTCAAGTTTAAGACCCAGTTCAAAAATGGGCATCTGAAATGGACAGACACTTCTCAGAGGAAGAAATAAAAGCAGCTAAGAAGCATATGAAGTAAATGTTCAACATCACTCGTCCTTTGAGAGATGCAGATGAAAACAACACTAAGATTTCATCTCACTCAACAAAGAATGGCTGTTTTCTCAGAATTAACCAGCAACAAATGTTGGTGAGGCTGCGGAGAAGAAGGAACCCTTCTCCACTGTTGGTGGGACTGTAGACTCGTACAACCCCTGTGGAGATATGTTTGGAGTTTCCTCAAAAAACTACAATTAGAGGTGCCATTTGACCCTGCTATTCCTCTGCTATGTATATATACAAAAGAATTAAAAGATTCATATCACAGTGACATACATGCACCCAAGTTTATAGCAGCTCAGTTTGTGATAGCTAAATCTTGGAAACAACCAAAATGTCCATCAACTGGAGACTGGATAAAAAAGTTGTGGTTCTTCTACAGAATGGGGTACTATTCTGCCATAAAAAATAATAAGATTGAATAATTTATACTTAAATGGATGTACCTTGAGGACATCCTCATTAGTGAAATAAATAGGTCACAGATGTGTAAATATCATATCTTTCTCTGGTATGAGAAAATGAAGATGTAAATGAGTTCTAGAATATATGTTATATATTGTGAAACAGAAAATACTCAAAGCAAAATAGGGTGAAGGGGTAAATAACGAGGGGAAAATAATGAGATTATAACAAAAATGAAAGGAAACAAAGTTTACGTATATAGGGGGCAGGGATGGTAGGGCGGGTAGGGATATGGGAAAAAATGAGAATTAAGTTGTGTCATACACTAGCACAAATTCTCATTGTTGAGTGCAATCATGATGTGTATATGTAATATACTAATAAAGATTTCAATTAGAAAAAATTTGATACCATAATAATCATAACAAACTGACCAAGGAAACTTTTTTTAAAAGTACAGCTTTCAAAGTCAACGATGTCAACTTGAACAACACATTTCTTAAGTAATAAAATCATTTCACTGGGCTGGGGATTTAGCTCAGTGATTCTGGCACTTGCCTTGCAAGCACAAGGTCCTGGGTTCAATCCCCGATAACCACATATGGCAATAGCGGGCGTGGTGGCTCACACCTATAATCCCAGCATCATTTCACACTAACAAGCAAGGAAACAGTTGTTGTTTTTCATTTCTGGATGGTGAATGCTAAGAACAATATTTAATAATCTCTTGACTCTATAGTCTCTACCCATCAACAGTATTATTTTGAATTAAAATAATTTCAGTATTGTATCAAAATGTAGTATATGAAACTTTGTAAAATGGAAAGCATTATAGAATATTTAAGGTTCCATTTTAGTTATTTCCCAGGATAATGCTATCATACAGGTTATTACAGATATAGTTTTAAAGATGAAAAACTAAAGCTAAAGAACACAATCAACTTGTCTGCAACCACACAAACAATCGAGGCATTGATGAAATGGAATTTATGTCCAGTTCTCTAATGTGCTTTTCTTTTTCTAATGAAAAGAGTAGCTATTAAAATGTCATTTTTCAAGCTTCTCCAATGTTTAAAAAGAGAATATTGTCACTTCCTAGAACCAATTTTAGTTGTTCTTAATTAATGGAATAAGGCCTGCAAAAAAACATAAAAATCCTCAGGAGTTTTAGTGCATGCCCTCCATTTCAGTGAGGACGTCTCATGAAAGCTTGTTGACAAACTGTCACGAACTTGAATCAACTCATGGTTTAATTCTGTCACCGTTTTGTTTCTGCCGAGTTATCTGAACACATACCCATCCCTCAAGGTAGTGCTTCTCCATAGCACATTCTGAGGACACACAGATAGCGTCTTCCTGCCTATTACAACAGCCTTTTCATTGAAGCACCCTGCCCTAGAGTGGATGTTTCTACAGTTCAGTCCAAACTACATATACAAGCTCTCACAACTTTCCATACATCACCATCACGAATCCTCCTCTTTTTCTCTCTGTGTCTGAGGTTGGTGCCAGGGGACTGTCTGTGAAATACTGTGGATCCTAACTGCTAATGTAAGGCTCAGATGCACAGAAAGGGAGAACAGAAATACACTCAGCATGCCTCATGGTGCCCTGTCTGCTTGGCACATCAGCCAAATCTGAGATCTGATGTTGCCAGTGCCTCTTGACTGCTGCTACTGGAAACTATCCAAGGAAAGCACATCTCTTTCTGAAAAGCAAGATAGAAGGAATCAAAGAGTTTTTATAATACTCTATTATTACCCATTTTTAACCAAGACCAACTACAGTCAAAGTGTCCAGTTACATCCTGTTTAAACTACCTGTCTGTTAGAAAGAAGTATTGTTTATTTTGATGTGTTTGTGAGTCAGAGACGCAACAGTTTCTCTGAAAAAAAGTTAATAAAAAAATCAACTGCTTATTTAAATTAATATGGGACAAAGAAAACCATCTGTATACTATTGAACATGAAAACCATTCACATAAAATCAGTAATTTTTGCTTTGGGAAACCAAAGGTATCATTCAGATTCTAGTCCTGAGTGCTATGATTTGATCCTGACTGGATACATCATTTTACTGTGCAGGCTAAAGGTACTCCCCCGCCAGATTGCCTTTCCTAAGGAGAGCACTAAATGCAGCGACCACAAATATACAATAGGACCTGATATTACCTGAATACTATCTTATTCCTTTTTTAAAAAAATTATTTTTATTAGTACACATCTGCAGTACATACTGATTATACTCCTTGTGGGGAGTCGATACAAATCTTAAAGCTTTTTATCTTCTCTTCCTCTTCTCTCCCTCTTCTTCCCATTTGCAGAAGATTTTTCTCTCTCTTTCCCATGCTCATTTTTGTGACTATTTGCCAATTAACTGTCTCCACATATAGGCTCTCAGGCAGTGTAGCTTCCAGTAAGTCATTGGTCATTCCTTGTTAAATAACCAAAAAATATGGAACCATCTCCTGTGGCATGAATGGGACCTTGTACCTCCACATAGCTGCTCAGAAAGTGAGTCGTGTCCTCTTCTCCAGATCACACACTTGTAAAATACAATGCAGCTCCATTGTCAGAGGTCCCCAAAGCCTCCCGTTTCACGGTGCACACTCTGGGGCTGGATATCCTGTGTTCTACAACCGAGTTTAAAACTGTGGGGCACCAATAAAGGAAGAGCATGGCGACAGACCAACTCTATAGGACAAGAATTCTTGGCTATGAGAAGAAGGCACTTGGAAAATTACTTTTCAGAGTTTTCTTTTAGTTGATCAGAAATGATTAAGTGTGATCAAGCTGAATGAAGGAAGACAGTGAGGTGATAACACACTCCCACAGCTGATGGACGGTGTTTCCAAAGGAAGTCTGTGGGCTGGGGGTTTAGCTCAGTGGTCCCGGGGCCTGCCTTAAAAGTGCAAAGACCCAGTTCAATCACAGGTAACCACATGCAACAAAACTGGGTGTGGAGACTCACGCCCACCAGCAATTAGAACCACATACCCCAGTACCGGGCATGTTGGCTCACTCCTGTAATCCTAGCACTTGGGAGGCAGAGGCAGGAGGATCGCTGTGAGTTCAAGGCTGAGCTCAGGGCCAGTCTGAACCACAAAGCAAGATCCTGTCTCCAAAAAAAAAAAAAAAAAAGGAGCTGTGGCACGTCTCAGAGTGAAGAAGGTGAAGATAAACCTTGATGGAGGCACGTGCCAAAGAAAAGGCAAATGTGCCTAGAGGGTTCCAGCTGAGATGCACCCGATACCACCCTGGTTTCTCTGATCTTTGGGCTCTAGGCCTTTTGCCAGCCACCCTGGACTCCCAGGTCTTTGAACTGAGGCATGCTACCTGCATCCCAGTACCTCCAACTTGCACTTGTAAGTGGGAGGTTACAGGACTTGTCAGTCTTCATAGTTACTTGGGCAATTTCTCTAATAAATCTCCCTTCATAAATGCGTATCAATTTTTGGTTCCATTTCTCAGATAAACCTGATAAATATGAACACATATAAATATGTAGTAGAAACAAGCTGTACCCCAGTGTTATATGAAGCACATATAGATGTGTACACGTTTCATTTCTGCATTGTGATACTGGAGACGGAATCCAGGTCCCCATGCAATCTCCTCGTTTCCAGCCTCTTAAACAGCAGGGATTACAGGTACGCACCATCATGGCAGACCATAATGAGATTATATTAACTCGGTAGTACATGTACTCTTCACTTTGTCCTAGCATAAAAAGAAGCAAGAGCAAAAAAAAACATTCAGAAGCACAAAAGAGTTCTCTGGAGCACAAAATCAGGTTTAAAAAAACTACCTCTCTGAAATCAGAATTCACTGCAGATAAAATTCATTAAACTGTCAAACTGTCACTTTTGTATATAGTCTATTTTCATGTTTCTTTCTCTGCTGTCCTTCATTTACCATATAAATTACATGCCTATAGGATCTGGAAGAACTGGTTATGGTGGAGATTTTACATTCAAACCTCCAGAACATTTTCGAAAATACTTCCTTCTTGTCTTTGACGTTAATCTAGGTTCCATCTTCACCCATTTTGGGGACATTTATGAGAACACAGAATGTAATCTTCTTGTAACAGTGTCTGTCAAGTATCCTTAGCGTTTCGAATGATGTCTGGCACGTACCAGACCTCTATAAATGTCTGTTGAGTTTTCCAGGTATCTACTTCCTTTGGTAGCAATAAACTCATGGTCTGAGAAAGGCTGAACTGAAACTAGCCTACTGAGGGTTTTATACAGCATCACTTTTTCAGATGAGTTTTATCCCTCAGTTGATTCGTCCCAGAATCTCATTTGCATTTTTAAACCATAATCACACTGAGGCTGATGATGACAAGCTTCTCAATGCCAAGTAGCTCAAATGGAAGCGACTTCCTTGGCAAGGGCTCTTCTCTGGGAATTACAAATCTGAATGAGCAAATGATGAGAAGAAAAAAATGGGTGAGGAACAGCTGTCTTGGAGCGTTTGCATACTTTCACTTATGAGGAAACGAAAGGAACCTGTGAATAATGGCCTATAATTAGCTGTCTGTGACACAGCACCATGGCCATGGGGGGGGGAACCCCCAAGGCTTTCTGGTTATAGGGCAAAGATGGGTGGAGTGGAATTATGCAAGGGAAAGTGTACTTTTTTTTTTTTTTTTTAGGTTTTTTGAGGCAGGGTCTCACTTTGTGGTTCAGGCTGGCCCTGAGCTCAACCTCAAACTCACATCACACCAATCCTCCTGCCTCTGCCTCCTGTGTGCTGGGATGACAGGCGTGAGCCACCACACCCGGCACTGTGGAATGTGGTACTGGTTGCAGCTGGGCGTGAGTCTCCACACCCAGTATGGTATGCGGTTACCAGGGGTCGAACCCGGGTCCTTGCACTTGCGAGACAGGCGCTGGAACCGCTGAGCTAACTCCCCGGCCCGAAACCACACTTTTCTGAACAGGGTTGGCGATAATGGAAAGCACTGGCCTTCGCCAACCTTAAAGTAATGGTTGATGCTTTCATCGAGGTTTCCTGAATGAGCAGGTGGTGAGTTTTTTGGTCTGTGCTAACGTAATCCTTCACTTTCATGCCCCTTCCCTCTTACCCCCACGATTGGGACTGTACTTAGCAAATCTACGTGCAAAGGCTCCAACCTGAGCGCTTTGTTTCTATGCTAAATGTCTTACACTTGATAATGGGACAGCACAACATCGCAGTAAAAGAGCTTTCAGTTTAAAAGAGCCTATCAGTGACTTTATTACTTATGTAATAAAATGGACTATCACAAAATGAAGTGATGACCTCAATTTCTGTTCCTTCTAGGCTGTTTTAATAATGTATCTTGCCACAGGTTTCTTATTAGTACTTGCCTGGCTTTATATTCTTTTCACCATGTGTGGAGAAATACCTTCTCCCACTCATGTATTCACTCAGTTAACAAATGTAAATGTTAAGCAACTCCAAGAAGCCAGTTACTGTGGTACATTCACAAAACTTTGAGCAAAAGTACATCTACAGCGTTGCTTCAGTTCACAAACTCATTTCTCTCCACAATTCTGGTCGTAAACCCAACTGGAAACAACAGAATCAAGTGTCTCCATAACATCAACATTGAGTTTAACCATTGGGATTTGTAGTTTCTGCCCTCAAAACACCTATAGTCTATTAGTTTAGAACAGAAATAGTCACAAAGATAACATTTTATTCTTTTGAATACTCTTTGAGAGATGTACAGGTTGCTACAAAATCAAAAAAGTCATGGGAAATTACCCAGAGGAAGAGTTTCGGGAGCTTTTCAGCCTGAGAAATAGTGTTTTCATAGGCCCAGCAATGAAAGAAAACCTGGTACGACTGAGAATCATATATGGAAAGGGGAAGTATGTTTTCAGCTGGACTGAAATCTAGACATGGTTTATAACATAAGGTCTTACAGGCCATACTAAGAATCTTTGCTAGTTTATTCTATGTGTTTTTTCATTAACTTTTAGATATACATAATGATCACATTCACATTCATCACAGGGAATTTGTACCAGTACATGATATATCTTAATTCTTCTTTTATTTCCATTCTCTTCACCCTTCAACCTCTCATGACAGCAGCACAAAATCCCTGAAATTTTTGGAGAGAACTGGCCTCAGAAACAGAACTTGAGGATCAGGCTAATAAATGGGCCATGTATTCAGAAAAGTAACAACAATAGCTTGAAAAAGCTAGTACTGGAAAACACAGTCTTGATACTTCTAAAAAATCAAAACAAATATAAGCGGACTTCAGTGAAAGGTAGGGAGCCAGAGACAAGGATCACTGTGAGAATGATTCTTGGGATTCAGTGTGCATAGTATTGATATCACTCATCCAGACTTAAAACAAAAAAAGACCAAGTTTGAAGAAGATAATGAATCTGCTCTCAGACTTGCTGAATTTGAAAAGATTTTGGAAAAGTGAACATGCAAATGTAAAATGAATAATTAGACAAATGTGTGGTGATCAGAGGGAAGGTGTGGCCTATATATTGATATAAAAGGTGGATGGCAACTGGAAAATGAGTATAGTAGGGCTGCTTGGTGAGAACAGAAAGAAAACAGAGATGAGAGAAAAACGAGGTGTTTTATATCATGAAAGTCAGTGAAAGATTATGTTTTATAAAGAAGACAGTAGGTGACAATAGCAAAAAGTTCAGTGACCCCATAAACTTGGCTATAGTCTAATATTACTATCTAGCTTTTACTCATATCCTAACCTATTCTAAAGAACACAGCTCTTTCTTCTAGATCCTCAGACTGTAACTGTGGATATGCTTTCTCAAGAGACTCAGGATGTTCTCGGGGCTCAGAAAAACTCCAGCTACTCTCACTACCCCAGCTTTGTCTCCCCAGTCTCTCCAGTAACGTCACCTACATTTGCCCCCACTGACAGAAATGCTCGGCCCCGGAATATGTGGCAGCATTTCTTCACCCATTCCTTAAGTGATGGTCACAGGGCCAGAGGTGACTTGGAAAATAAAGAAAGAACATCAATGAAAAGGAAGGAAAAAAGAGAGAAGAAAAATAATGAGAGCAATAAAAATCACATACAACTTTAGAAGTCTGAAGAAAAAAGGTCAATAGAGTAATAATTTCTAAATATTCAAAATGAGACAATGTATGGAAAATTATTTGAAATGACAGTAGAACTATTTGACCTTTAGGGGAATATATTGCCACAACTTAGTGACTTTCATGGGATGCTTTTTGATTTCCAATCCAAGAAGCTATTTCTGTTCCATAGATTGTGATGTCGGCATAAACTGAGAAACCCAAGTCTCTGGTTTACTCTTGCAGCAATACCAATGTTAATTTGTTATAATGCATTACAAGCCAATCGAGTGATATACTACAAAAGTTGACACTTCATGGGAGAGTAAGAAAAGAGCAAACATTATAAGATTAAAACAGCCTGAAGTAACAATCAAGTGGATTTTTAGCATATTTGCATAAATGTCACAGTTCTGGGCAAGGCTTCAGGTCTCTGGATGTCACATATTTGTGAGGACACTTGTGCTTACATTCTTCCACAGGCCTCTGCAGTAGCCCTTCTGCCATGGCCCCAAGCGAGAAGGCAAGAACAGACACCACACAGAGGAACAGCTTCCAGAGAGGGGAAGGAAGCAAAGAAAGTCCTCTGCCCAGACAGTTTAATTCTTTAGTCACAGTTGTCAGAATTGATGTGACATAAAGGAACAGAGCCCAAGAACCCCCTTAACGTGATACTTCTTCCATTGCCCATAGGAGACTATACTTACCAAATACCCAGATACTATAATGACAAAGGAAGAAGGAAAACAGTTTAATAAAAGTCAGGCTGATTGTTTCAGCCCTAAGCGGGTGGGCTATCATGAATTGATAAACAATCTTTAATAGTTTCCTTCCCTTGATATCCAGTGATCAGAGTTTAAGATTCTAAATTGGATTAATTTTGGAAGTAAAATACTTTTGTGCATATCTGAAGGATAACATGTAAACTCTAAGTGTATGTAAACATGTATGTAAACATGTAACTCTAAGTGTATGTAAACTCTACATACATGTGTGAAGAAAATTTGTAAGTTAATATTGAGTGTATGCTTTATAATTTTATTTGCTAATCAGTGGTAGCTGATATTAGCATAAAGGTATAAAATATGCAAACAATGTTATAAAGCTCAAGTACCCATATGCACCCATAGAAACTCTTAGAAGAATTTTCAGCTTGAAGGGTGATTAAATTCTTATTCATTCTCTGATGGTGCATAAAATTGACACAATCATTTTAAAAGAAGCAATATGGCAATGCATAGTTAAGGCTATGAAAGTGCTGATCAAAAACAATCCTTTTGTCCTTAGGGTACAAGGGTAACAATCATCACATATCACAAGGGCCAGAGTAAATCAAATACTGTATCCCAATCAATACGTATGTCTAAGAAAGTGTGTGTCATCATTAGAATGCATATAATTATGAAATACAGAAGACCAGCTCAAACTTTCTTCAGATAACAAGAGATATGGTCTCTTAAGCCAGAAGTCCAGACAGGGCACTGATGCAAGAATGATTAATCCATCCAGAAATCCTTCAGTGTCAGTGAAGAACCAGGTTCTTCCCTTCTATCAATGGGGCGGTTACATTCAGCCCATTGCCTTTGTCACTAGGATTTGATCTTCATGATAACACGATGGTTGCAATATCACTAGTATCATTGTCCCACAATATTTCCAAGGGCAAGCAAAAGGAGTCTCTTTTAAAGGATTTTATTTATTTATTTATTTATTTTTGAGACAGGGTTTGCTTTGTAGTTCATGTTGGTCCTGAGCTCGGCCTCAAACTGACAGCAAACCTCCTGCCTTTGCCTCCCGAGTGCTGGAATTACACGCGCGAGCCACTGTGGTATGTGGTACTGATTGCTGGCGGGTGTGACTCACCACACCCAGCATTGGTGTATGTGGTTACCTGGGATTGAACCAGGCCCTTGCACTTGAAAGACAGGTACTGGAACCACTGAGCTAAATCCCCGGCCCCTAAAGGATCTTTTTGTAAAAAGATACTTTTTCAGAAGCATTTTAGCTCCAAGAGACTTCCCTCTTACGTGGGCAGAGTTTTACTGTGTGTCCTTCTCTAATTCAGTCACTGACCAGGACAAAAGAAAGCCCCTGATTTATCTTGTCTAATCAAGATTGAGTTTCTGGGATAAGTCAATCTGGAACAAAAGTAGAGCATTAAGTGCTAAGTCAGAAAAAAGGGAGATGTCTGTACAGTAGGCAACAAATAGGTCCCCACAGCATGTTTGTGAAATCAATGCTATTATCATCGTAATTCCAGTTTGCAAGGAGCCTACAGTATAATCATTAGGTACGTGGGCCCATTTCATTTTATTTACCTGGAATGTTTAGTTCCTTTAGAACCCTTCACTTCTTACCTAGAAAAATAACAGTGTTCATTAAACATACTCATTTAGTCTTTCTCACTACATCTCTCAATCAGTGGACAAGATTCACCAAAATATAAGAGGAAAGAACAGATAAAATGCCAGTCACAGTTCAGTAAGCCTGGCGATCTAGAGGAAAATAAAAGAGAAAAACTCAATTCAGCCCTAAGTTGATATAAAGCAATTGCATCTTCTGAAATATGACACTTTCTTCTTTCAAACAAGCAGTATAACAGGCGCCGAGCAGTGATATATTTAATTGCATCCGATCAAGGGTAAAGTCATTCTCTTTCCTTCCACCGCCCGCATAGTGTTTCTGTGACCTACTCATTCTCCTACACTTCCACCTCATAAAGGAAACATTCCAACAGATTTGTATCCCTTGCCTTGAACTTTTAAGAGCAACTATAAAATCAAATATAAAAATATTCTCTGGAATGTTCTTTAACTTTTCTTTGCACACAATAAACATCTGTTTCAGCATTAGGCCCTCCCATAATACTCTCCTTCTGCTGGTGTGTCTCCTGCTACTGGACTGTATTTTAGGGGTTGAAGCATTAATTTGTTCTTCTTTGTGATTACAAAAAGCACCTGGCACAGGAACCGGGTACACAGTGAGTGTTGGCATATGTTGGATTTTGTTATATTCGTGACTAATAACCTTCCATAAAGGGCCTGTTCTTACAAAAATAGTTCCCAGGGATTGAGTCATATTTTCCTTTAAGTATATTATTTATGGTTTTTAAAGAAATAGACTATCAAACCAAATTTATCTCACTGCAATTTTCCATCTTCCATTCAAATACAATATTAATAACACAAGATAAAGAATGGTTTTATGAAGATTGTTTCTAAACTCCCAAGGGTGGATACCTGTCACAGAAGGAATGGAATTATCATTATAATGAACCAAATATCTAATGAAACTGTTAATGACCATTTTCCAGATATGTTTCCAGTTGCCATCTGTTCATATTATTATTATTATAAACATAAATATTTAACTTCAGTACATGACATCTATTTAAACCAGCTTGGAAAATTACTAATATTAAACCACAGGAAAAAAAAGCAAATCCAATCCTTAATATTCAGTTTTAATTTTTTTTATGTTTCTCCACAAGCTTACACATATATAAGCCTAGACATAAAGCATAAATAAAATAAAAATAAATAATCCTAAACTGTTACTCTGTCACAAGCAAGATTCTATAAACAGTGGCCCTCAGCAGCTATTCTAACAAAACTTGAAGCCTGGAAGGATGATGCAGCTACAGTCCCAGCTTCTCGGGAGGCTGAGGTGGGTGGGAAGTTTGAGATCAGAGATGCAAACCAGCCTGGGCAATGAAAACAGACCCCTGTCTCAGGCAACAATAAAAACTAGAACAATAAGAGAAAAACAGTAAAAGGCAACAGACTAATAAAGAAAAAAAAAAAACAAACTCAGTGACAACAACATGAAAACTTGACCTTGTTTATCTGGTTGTGATCCAACATAAATGGTTAGACTAATATAAACTGTACGTAAATGTGACTGAGCAGTTACGAAATATTAAGGATCACCGAGCAATATTAATAACACAAAAGATGTAATAGTTTAGGAAGGAAAGTTTCTTTGCAGAAATGTTATTTCCATTGATAAATTCAAGAAGAATGATACACTGGAATACTAACCATATACAACTTCTGGTGAATTTGACAGTAAATTATCACCCATGGCTGTTAGAGCCAATAGCTGAAGTGTTGATAGGAAAAGTCAAGCATAATAGACTCATCAACTCCCAATTAAAAACAAATCAAAGAGTAAAATGAAAGAAGTAGAATATTGAAAAGTATCTTTTTGGCAAATTGCAAGGGACTCAGAGAGAGAGGAAGTGGAGAAGAAAAAGGGATGTACAATTTAAGTTTCATGTACAGAAACCAACTACCCACAGTAAATATATTCATGATATACTGCAAATATATACTAATAGAATTTAATGAGTAATATAACATCACAAAAGATACATAGTCAAATATTTTGTAACTGCTGTTGACAGTCTGTACTACAACCTATAAAATATTCTTGCAGACAACTCTGAGCTAACTCTGACTAAGACCCTGGACGCGGCAGGACAGAAACCCGCAGGACAGCGGGACATGCTGAGTGACACGGGGCTGATGCAACCTTCAAAACCTTCAGTGCGGGACACTATGAGTTGGATCTTCTAGATTTTCCACAAATATGTTACCAGGAAAATGAAGAGCAGGGGCCCCTCACATCCTTAAGAGAAGTTTTGACAAGATTTTCCACACTGACCTCATGTAGGTCCTAAGAAAAACAAATTCATACTTAAAAACCTAAAGGGCATCAGGATGGCCAAGTGGTCTAAGGCGCCAGACTCACAGCATACACCTTGCCTGTGGGCATTCTGCTCCCTACATGCGGGTGTGGGCTCGAATCCTACTTCTGACAAATTCTTTGTCTGGTGGATCATCATGAATTTGAAGCCAACCTGGGCTACACAGTGAGTCCAAGCGTAGTCTGAACTACAAAGCTAGACTTTGTCTCAAAAACAAACAAGCAAAGAAACAAAAATGGAGAATTTTGAACTATGTATTTGGTGAAATTACGGTAATAGGGCAAATGATGGTTATATTTAAAACTAAAGCACATCTCTTTTAAAAATACATACTAAAATATTATGAAGAGAACTCCATTTAAAAAAAAAAGAGGAAAAAAAAACCCAGCTAATTTGTGGCAGATGCCTCAAAATAATTTAGTATGTTATGGGACAAAGTAGAGGAACACAGATAAAATAAAATCACCCATGAGTAGAAATCACTGTTGATATATGAGGTGAATTTTACAAAACTTTCAATTCTATATACATTAGACGTTTTCCACTGAAAATGTAAAATATAAAAAGATGTATCGCTCTGCTAGGTATATACACACAAAAATTAAAAGATTCATATCACCATGACATATGTGCACCCATGTTTATAGCAGCTCAGTTTGTGATTGCTAAATCCTGGAAACCACCCAAATGTCCATCAACTGGAGAATGGATAAAAAAGCTGTGGTTCTTCTACAGAATGGAGTATTACTCTGCAATAAAAAATGATAAGTTTGAATCATTTATACTTAAATGGACGTACCTTGAGGACATACTCATAAGTGAAATAAATAGGTCACAGATGTGTAAATATCGTATCTTTTCTCTGATATGAGAAAACAAAGCTATAAATGAGTTCTAGAATGTATGTTATACATTGTGAAATAGAACACACTCAAAGCGTAATGGAGTGAAGGGGGGAAAATAATGAGATTATAACAAAATAGATGGAAACAAAGTTTATGTATATGGGAGGTGGGGTGGTAGGGTGGGCAGGGTTATGGGGAAAAATGAGAATTAAGTTGTGTCATATACTGGTACAAATTCTCATTGTTGAATGCAATCATGATGTGTATATATAATGTACCAATAAAGATTTCAATTTAAATTAAAAAAAAAAGATGTAGCTTATCTCTAAGAATCTCTGCTACCAACCAGTCGACCCAGTTAACAACAACCTCAACAATAAATATTTACTATTTGATACAAATTTAATTCCTAGAGCATTAAAAGAGATGCTAAAAATTCATTTTATTCAGAAATTTTAGATTCTAATGAAGCAGGCAGTCTACCAGTAAGAAATAGTGAAGTATTAAGATCTGTTTTAAGGAATATAGAAGTGATAAGAGTTCACAGAAAGAGAGCAGAGGATTGAAACATATCCGGGGTAAGGGTAGGAAGCCATTTAGTTACATAGAAATCGAGAGATGCAAGACATGTTATGAAAAAAGATGACATTCATTTTTACAACTTTGAACTTGTGTCCAGACTGTACCACTTGTAATATATAATGAGTTAATATATTTCACAAATCCTGCTTGTAATTACATTGTGAATGGTACTATCTACTGCACAATACTACTTCTATAACTAAGCATTAATTTGCTATATTTGACACTTAAACACTTCAAAGTTCCTTTAAAAAAGCAAGAAAATGGAACTAAAGACCACAAAGTAGGCTTGGTTAAATGAGTGCCCACAAGGTGTTAAAACATACCAAGGATTTATACAGCAATGTGCTCTTATGATTTAAAGACCTGGGAGTAGAAAGAAGAGCGCAAGCACAGACCAGAAACTGGTTCGGCCACAGAAGAAAGTAGGAGCTACAGCAAAAGGACAGACCAGTCACTGTTGAGCGGCTGCCCAGCAGAAAAGCAGCCAAGGAAACAGATCTGACCTCCTTCTCCTCCTGCTCTCCAGTGAGTGTCCTGCCAGTTCCTTGTGACACAAAAGCCAGCTGGACTCCGCAGAGCAGGGAGTCCACTGATGTATCCGTGATGGTCAGCTTCTCAGAGCTTAGAGTAGGGCAAGAGACAATTCCCACAAAGAAACAAGTGAGGATATCCAACATATAAAATACCATCCCTTTCATATTTCTTTTTATTTTAAAAAATTACAAAATGAAATCCTGATCAACAAAAGCAAGTGTGCAAGATTCCTTTCAGCATCTAAGAACCCTTTAATAGAGAATCTGGGTTTCTGTTCAGGAGCGGAAGAATTTAGAAGAGCAGAATAAAAGGAAAACGGTTCTGACCTGAAATATTAGTTTACAGGAAATCCTGAAATGGAAGTTTGTTGGAGGAAGATACAGCATGGTAAGTGCATGAATACAGGCACAGAAATTACTTTTAGAAAGTTCTGGGGATGGACGATGGATACACTGAAAAGAGTCGGATAACAAAAGGCCTGGGGGGTGGAGGAAATTTATATTTGAGTTGGGAATTGTTTCTCATCAGATAAGAAATCTTAGCTTGATCCATATTAGAATTTAAATCTGTTAAAATGTGATGCCAGTTATGGGGAGTGAACAAGGGGCTGAGGATAAAATCATGCGTACCTTCCTTTAGGAAGATAACCTCCGGTACAAGCGAAAAGGAACAATGAAGACTGTCTCTGAAAACAGAATAGCAGGTGTTTTTATCTGTGTTAGCTGCTTTCCATTAATGGAACAAAATATCTAATCAATTTATAAGGAAAAAAGGTTTATGTGTATTCATGGTTTCTGAGGTTCACGGTTGTGGCAGCACAGTCCATCATGGCAGGAGAGACACATGACAACGGAGACCATTCACCTCATGCTCCAGGAAGCAAAAAACGACAGGATGAGGATGAGGTTCCCCAGTGGCAAGGTCCCTCCCACTAGTACTCCCTCCTTCCTCCCTCTTCTTCCTAAGAACATCAAGTGAGGACCAACCCTGGAACACATTCTAGATCCAGACTATGATACCACATATCTGGGTTAAGACTTTAATAGGCTAAAAGCAGGGGAAACTTGTGCCTTCATCCATCCATACATCTGTCTATCCCAGAAATGTATGCTGAGTTTACTCTTACCACACACAATGTAGGAGTGAAGCCAAATGTGTTCCTGTCTTGTCTATAGTAAGTTCAGGAAATAGAAGAATGAACTGAATAGTTTAAAAAGATAAAGGGCAGCTAGGAAAGGTACTTTCAGAAACAGACATCATAGAGCTCTGACAGCAGAGAGCTCTGGGAGAAGTGGAGGCCAGGAGGACACAGGAGAGACAGAGGGGACAGGGGGTAAGTGCCTAAGAAAGGTTCGATCTGACTGATGAGAAGACAGAAAACAGGGATGGCTGTAGCACTCGGGTGGCTGAGGATAGGAGGATCATGTGAGTCAAGGGCTCTGTGATCACGCTGGGTAACAAAGAGACCTTGACTCAAAATAAAATGAGCAAAACAGAAAGCAGGAGAGAGGAGTAGTAATAGCAAGAAGAGAACAAGACGGAGCGTAGTAAATACAAGGACCAAGAGAAATCAGCATCGCTGAAACAGAGAGGAAAAGGGCCAAACTTTATTTCAAAGAAGATATGAAAAACATTGCAGGTCCTTCAAAATCAGACCTGCAGGGAGATAGAGAATCTAACGTGGTTCCAACAGCTTAACCAAGGAAATAAGGTGTTTACTAAATTATAAACTTTTTTGAAGTCTACCTGCCTCGTGAATCTGTATTTACTACGAGGCTCTCGGTCAGGACCAAGAAAATAATTAATACATATCTATTTTTAACAAATTATCTGATAATGTCTTCTAGGTGTCAAGAATTTTGCAAGCGACTGGGAATAAAGTCCTAAGAAGACAGATACTCTTTACTGGATTGTCTGGATCACCAGCCAGCTTGCTTTACTGAATGTAGGTAGGAGCCAAGGAAACAGCTATCGAGTCGAGGAAGATCTGTTAATCAGTAAATTTCCACTAAGTACTTTCCCGGTGCAGGACACATATGAAATACTGTGCACACAGTGTTTTCTGCGGGCGGTGGGTGGGGAGGTACCGGCTTCTTTTAAATACAGATTGTGATGTTCGCTTGCTTGGTATGAACAAATACTGACAAAAGTGTCCATAAAGATGAATAAGATGTATTCACTGGATTCCCAGACCATGAGTGTGACATTACTCAGCAAATGACAATGCATAAATGTGCTGGAGTGCTACAAACCATGATGGTGCTTAGATGGGTTTGAAGGAATCATGTAGTTTCTTAGGGAAGAAGGACACTTTCGATAACAATGAGTAGGGTAGGATTTTGACCAGTGAAGCTCAGAGCTGAAAGGTAAACAAGCAGAAAGAACAACACAAGGTACAAATACATTTTACTTGTAGGAATAGTAGATGGACTCAGTATTGTAGGAAATGGGGAATTCAGGAAAGAACAAGTACGGAATTTTGAAAAGTGGTATAGATGGAGGCTATGTGGCAGAGAAATTAAATGCAGATTATGGTGTAGGGGTGTGTTTGATCAGAATGGGGGAATCACTGAAAATTTTTGAGTAGGAGAATAATATTACTTGAGATTATTAAAAAATGACAGTGACTGAAAACCGTAATAACTTAATAGTTAAAAAAGAGAGGTTCTGGACTTAGACCAAGTTAGAATCCAGACTCCTCCACAATCACTACTTGAAATAAAAAGGAAAAAAAAAAAAACTACTGATAAACCCAAAGTCCTAGAAGAAGAACAAATGTATACGTTAAGTGAGAAAAGTCAGAGACAACAGACTGCATACTGTTCCAATTACATCTGTACACAATGTAAATCCAGGAAAAGCCAAACAACAGTGACAGGAAGATTAGTCATTGACAAGGGTTACAAGGAAACTCTGGGGTGATGGAAATGTCCCTTATTCCGCCATGATGGTAGTGACCCAACTGTACACTTATGTTCAAACTGCATGCTTTAGATTTATGTATTACAGCCTTATTTCAACTTCAGTACTCCAAAAACTTGCTTCAAAACCTACTGGGACTAGAGGTTGTACCTTATTAGTGAAGCACTTGTCTATCACATATAAGGCCCTGGATTTACCACACACACACACACACACACACACACACACACACACACTCAGTCACTCATGTATGCCCGAATTAATTTTATTAACAATTCAGATATATTTATATATTTTATATATATGCATATATATTAACTATGTACGTACATGTTAATAAAATATAATACATATTTGACCATCATGAAGGGACAAAATAACCTTTTTTTTTTTAGGTTTTTTGAGACAGGGTCTCGCTTTTGTGGTTCAGGCTGGCCCTGAGCTCAGCCTCAAACTCACATCACAGCAATCCTCCTGCCTCTGCCTCCCGAGTGCTGGGATTATAGGCGTGAGCCACCACGTCCGGCACTGTGGAATGTGGTACTGGTTGCTGCTGGGCGTGAGTCTCCATGCCCAGTATGGTATGTGGTTACCAGGGTTCGATCCCCGGATCCTTGCACTTGCAAGACAGGAGCCGGAACCACTGAGCTAAATCCCCGGCCCGACAAAATAACTTTTAATTTAATTGATGTTGTCCTTCATAAGAACATACCCTGGAGAGAGAGGCACTGGTTTGCAAGTGTCTGTTCTCTATAAAATTCGCAACTACAACAAATACGTTCTGGGAAGTTTATTTTAAAAATTCAAGGAAATTACCTTGGATTCATATATTCGTCAGCTGTGTTTGTCTGACATGCTTGGATCTTGGGGAATCCATGTTGAGGAAAGAGAAAAGTGAGGGGATAAGAGAGACACAACTCCCCAATAAACTCAGGGTCTTCAGACAACGGCAGCCTTGAAAGCATTACAACTACTAGAACTGTATTTTACTTGCTTCAGTGCTTCTTTAACTCTCCCTGGCTAGTGTAGGTTTTTCAGGTCAACACAAACTGAAGTGAAAAGGGAATCATGTGGCCAGCAGTTTATGAAATAGCTTCTTTATTTGAACTGACTCTTGCCATAATTGATTGAAGGACTCAATGTCCCGTTATACCTGATGTCGTAGGCTTCTAGAGCTGAGCTTACTGTGCTGATGAAGTGAACGATGGAGGAGACAGAATAGTACCTACCACTGACAAAGAATTCATGTTGAGTGAGATAAATTCTTTTGGCTCTCAATTCTAAGCTATTTAGAGCAGGAACTTTATTTTCTCACCCCTGAGCACAATTGTCTCCATTTTGTCTAACAGAGGGGCTATGACAGCAGAGAAAACAATATGGGTACTTTTTGTTAGCTCCCAGACTTGCTGGACCCACAACAGTCACCTTTTTAATGCCTGTGTTTACGCAGACTACCAATCTGAATTGTCTATCTACTGTGTCTACACTCATAGTCTGAACAGTGTAGATGATACTGTAAATAGTAAAATATCTGTGAATGCTGATGCAGTATTTATAAAAAACACACTAAGAAGGTAAAATTAATATTTTAACATGTTCAAAGTGGGGAAGCAAAATATTATAAATAATATTATCAAATGTTCATAGTAAGGTGAACATAATGTGTATTTTCATAGCAAAATTCTTAGTGATTTCCCCACCCAGTAATTCAGTACAATTTACTACATGAAATCATTTATATTCCCATAAAAGCCTTGTAATTAAGGTTGAAATATTTTCATTATTTTTTTCTGCTCTTATGTAATTTCATATCAGTTTCTGATAAGAGTTCATTGAGTTTTTTAGATAGCTCCAAATGATGGTATTTAATCCCAACTAAATTATGTATACAGTTATTAGGGGGTGGCCATCGAAGTGTTAAACTGTGTGCACATCTGAAATCTATGAAAGGAAATACTCCCATCTCTCAGAAACATCATTTGTCCTTTGTAAATCAACGTTGCCATGGCAAACGTTTTCATTTATAGTGGATTCACTGAAGGTGAGAGTCTGAGACATTGTGCAAAAGAAATGTACTCGTTCTCCTTACTTACCTTCCTCTTTAAAAGTGGTCTGAGGTGTCTTGGATGGGGTAGTTTTTACCTGTGAAAACAGAGCTTTTCCCCTAATGTGTACCTCAGATCTGTCCCTTTATCCATGATGAAGCACAACACATTATCTGTGAAAGGCAATCTGGGCTTTGAAAGAGTGTTCCGCACTTTTGCTTAAAGAATGCCACATTGATGTGGAATGGTTCCAAATGCTTTTCTTGAATAGGGTTATTGAAATATTAATTCAGACTACATACATCTGAAAATAAGTGAAACAAAGGGGATTTTTCTGGTGGCTAATAAGTGCAAAGAGAATCACTTTTCTTGCTAATGTGGAAAGATATGCATGACTGCCTTCCATAAATATCTAGAGACGAACTATAATAGAAGAATGACCCCCTACAAATCTGGCTTGATTTGTTCCTAACCGTGAACTGAATTTCCTAAATTCTTTAATTAATCAGGCTCTCATAATAGCACTGCTGCAAAGCAGAGGAATAGGAATTAAAAATTTATCAATTAGACGCACTGTGCAGAAAACTCCTCTAGAGATATGAAACATTACGGGTTTATATCAGAAAGACACAAAATCTAGCTCTTGGTTGATGACATTATTTTCTCATTAATATTGTACAGTTACAAAGTAACAAATGATGTTTTTAGTGATGAACCAATTCATGTAAATACAAAAAAAATCTGCGGTCATCTTTTTCTACTGCCACCCCTTCAAGGGAGCCGGGATGGACAGTCTGCTGTGTGTCTTCCCAACTTCAATCACTGTGTCAGAACAGCTCACCAAATAAGCATACATGTGTCAGAATTCATGACTGTTATTAAGATGAGATCACACAGGACCCAAAGCTTTGAAGTTTGTGCCTTTCACTTACTACAGATTGGTGACCCTAAGGCAAAAGATGTGCACCTTGCTCAGCTTCCACTGACAGCATAATACTCTGAAGAACGACATCCCACCATTTTAAGATCATGTACTTTTATTTTAAAACATAATTCTGGGGCTGGGTATTTAGCTCAGTGATTCTGGCGCCTGCCTTCCAAGTGCAAGGACTCAGTTAAATCCCCGGTAATCACGTACAACAATGCTAGGCATGGAGATTCATGCCCACCAGCAATCAGAGCCACATACCACAGTGCAGGGCATGAGGGTTCACACCTGTGATCCTAGCCCTTGGGAGGCAGAGGCAGGAAGACTGCTGTGAGTTCAAGGCTGAGCTCAGGGCCAGCCTGAATTACAAAGCAAGACCCTGTCTCAAAAGAAAAAAAAAAAAAAAACATAATTCTAGATAGTATTTCTTAACATCTGTGTCATTAACAATGTATTAGACTGTCCATCATGGCTCTTTGGAGTTTTTGACCAGTTTACAGGTAAAAAATGATAATATTTTTCCTTAATTTTTATGCTTAACTAGTAATACCGCTGAATTTTATCATCCTGTCCATTTAACATTAATATTTTCCATTTATTTTTCTTATTTTTCTTCCTAATAATGGATTTTGCAATAGCTCTTTCTATATTTGCTATATTAATCCTTTTTCTTTATAAGTGAAAAGTCTTTACAGTCATTTTCAGTCTGTAAATAATCATATATACCATATAATAATATATATATATATACACATATATATACGTATATACACACATACGTATATATACACATATATATATACTTTACAAAAACAGTGAATGAGACTACTAAGTATAGAAGATATTAGAAAAATTATATATATATATATATA
>PVIR01015971.1:0-37417 GCA_004026965.1 Petromus typicus
ATGCTCTTGATTTCACAGCTGCTGTGATTGGGAAATGGGGAGACACGGGGTGCAGGGACACTGAGTCACAGACCACACAGACTTGTCTGTGGCCGGGGAGAGTTGCAGAATCTTCAGTCCTCTTTAATTCTCTACTGTGTGGAGCCAGTTCAGAATCCCACATACATGTGCATGCAGTGTGGGACGTGACATGGTGTTCAGACCTTTTGGAACCCATCTTAGCAAATCCTAGCATCAGCTCACAAAGTGCAGGCATTTGGAGAAAAACAAGGTTAAATCGCCCTTCTCTCTTTCCCTCTGTCTCTGTCTCTACATCTCTCTGTCACTCTCTCTCTACTGAATAGAACTTGAATGATTCTGATGCAGGCATTAAAGGAACTCCATAAAAAGTGAAGAAAACAACAAGTTCAACTTGTCCTTGTCCTCTGCACACAACAGAGCGTCCACAGCCCAAGCAGAGGGCTAAAGCAAAAAGAGAAAGCTTTTGTTCCTATAGATAGATGAGTTCTTAGCTTTCCAAAAAATACATGAGCTGTCTTGAGTATTTGGCAGATATTCACAACACATGATTATCTGAAGCTTTCCATAGACTCTCAGAATTTAAAAGCTGAGTGTCATTCCAGCACTCTGGGAGGTTGAGGCAAGAGGATAGCTAGTTTGAGCTGAGCCTGAGTAACTTAGTGCCTTAGTGAGACTCTGTCTCAAAATAAAGATATAAAAAGGGCCAGAAATGTGTCGCTCAGTGCAGACCCTTCTTTCAGTTCCGTAGAGAAAGAAAGACCTAAATCTGTGCTGTTAAACAACTTCTGCCCGGTCATGGCTTCTTGGCCAGTTCTCTCCCCTTCCTAGCTGCCGATTCAGCTTTAAGATCCTTTCACACATTCAAATGGAAGAAAACACAGCTAACCCAGACATGACTCCAGGCAGGTGAGAGTGCATAGTGACTCAGCTTGACAAATACACCACTCAGGTGAGAGTTCTTCAGAGGGTTTCCAACATTCCATCCAGTGTTTCCAGCCGTTTCACACATTCTACCACCCTGGCACAACATGCCCAGATCCTCTCTAAATTTCACCTGTTAAAGAGTACTACTAGGCCATAGCTACATGATACCTCCACTGGGAGCTTTGCCCCTTTCTCTACCCTGAGAAAACTGGATCTAAAGCAGATTTAAATGACTCAGCAACCGGACTCAGCTGTCTGCCTCTGCTGCTTCCTGGTGTACTCAAACCAGCCTGTAGGGCTCTGTTACAATCCATCATAGAAAAAAAAAAAAAAGCAAGGATTCCATTTCCTTGCATTTGAAACTTTCCTAGCTGTCCACAGACCCATTCCTGAAGGCATTGTTCGTGGGGGAAGACTCAGCGGGGCCCATTGTGGGGCCCACTTGGTCATTTAGGATGTGTACATGAAATGGCACATGTCTCTTGTTTATGATTCATGGCTGTCTACCTCAGATGCTGGGACTTACTCAACTTCCTGAGAGAGAGGAATAGGTTTCGGGCTTGGAGAGCCAGGGAGGAAAGAAAGGTATGTCTGGGGTGAGTAGGAAGATGGTGAGATCTTTATGGTAAGTGCTGTTGCCGTCCCTGGAGCTGACGGTGCACAGAATACAGTTATTACACAACATGAGTGCCTCAGACAGGGAGCATGAGTGTGGTGTTCTCATACAGTGTGCCCCTTGTCTTTTCTAGAGTAATGGACAGCAAAAGGTGCCCTTCATGGTGGGGTGAAGGGGTCGGTGTGGACACAGTGGTGACACACTTCTCATTTCTCTGCATGAGGAAGAACATAATTCTCTATACAACACAAGATCGTGTTCACAGTGTCCAGTTACTCAACTCTGATCACTGGGACAGAGATAAGGTACCACCACCCTCCTCATAGGTCAGATGGAATATTTGGGAAGCCACTACAACTAAGTGTCCCCTAAACCTTAGTGCAGGTGAATATGAATAAAGCCTAATTAAATCCGTTATTCACATTTCTACCAAATTACACAAATTTGCCACATTGCACCTCCATTTCAACATCTCTACACCAAAATATATTCATGTGTCAGTCAGCTGTCATAGTGACAACCTAAGGGGGAGAAAGGTTTATTCTGGCTCATGGTTTTAGAAGTTTTACCCCTTATTGCTTAACCCCTTGGCTCCTGGGCCAATGGCGCGGCCATACATCATGGTAGAGAAATCCATTCATGGCAACAGAAATCAGACAATTCAAACCCCCCCAGTGACCCAGTAATCAGCTTCCTGCCACTGTGCCTTATATCTCAAAGTGACGCTGACTGAAAACAGTGGCACAGGCTGGGTACCAAGGCTTCAACCTGTGGGCCTTTAGACACATTCGGGCCCCAGAGAATGACTTACGTGGGCCTTTGTTTTCTGGGCCGAGCTGCTGCTCTGCTGCATCCACGTCAGCACTTGCCACTCCTCCACCTGCACAGGCCTCAACAACTTGCCCGGCTTTGAAAGGGAGAGGCATCCTTCCCTACGCTGTGTTCGGTTAAGCTGGTTCCCACAGGCAGGTTACTTGGGCCTGACTTGAGTAGTATTTAATAAGAGAGCCCGTCTTCTTTACCCAGAAGATGTGGTTCTTTTATAGAATGGAGTATTACTCTGTCATTAAAAATGATAAGATTGAGTCATTCATACATACTCAAATAGATGTACCTTCAGGACATCCTCATAAGTGCAATAAATAGGTCGCAGATATGTAAATATCATATCTTTTCTCGGGTATGAGAAAATGAAGTAAATGAGTTCTAGGATGTATAGTTGATATTGTGAAATAGAAAGTATTTAAGGGAAAGAGGGTGTAGGGGTAAATAATGAGGGGGAAAAGAATGTAATAGTAATAAAGAAAAAATGAAACAAAGCTTATGTATAAAGGGGGTGGAGGGTTGCACAGCAGGGGGGAAGGGGAAAAATGAGAATCAAGTCATGTCACATTCTGGTACAAATTCTCAATGTTGAATGTGGTGATGTTGTGTATTCATAATGAACTAATAAAGATCTGAATTAAAAAAAAAGAAGAAAGCCCGCGGATCTGATGCACTCTGTCCTCTCTCTCACAGATACATGCACACAGCACCGTGGAGAAGGGGCCATTCTGCTATCTCCTACCTGTGGGTATCAACACCATGGCTGCCCTCAGGTCTGCAGAGCTTCTTTTTGAGTCTGATTCACGTTCCAGCTTCTTCCTCTGCAGTACGAGATCTTTCTCAGGTATCCTCCTTTCCTGCCCACAGACACTCATGGCACTGCCCCTTCTCTCTTCCCTCCCACCCTGCCCTTTCTATCTGGATGCACGTCTTGAACCCTATCACTACGTAGAACTTGTGTGTTCCCCAGAGGTACTTGGAGGTCCCATGCAAATCAGTGGAAGTGCATGACTTCCCATAGTGGGAAGGTATCTGGGAATGGAGGTATCTAGTAATCCAAGGTTGTCTTATTAAGGTATCTCTCCCATTCTCCTTTCAAGGAGAATTGTTTTATTGTTTTATATTCTGCTCTTTAAAAAATATTTGCTCACTGGGGCTTCTAGCACCCACTGACATCACCCTCAGCTCTTCTCACAGCACCCACTACGACTGGAGATACAGCCAAGTAGAGGGAATCAGACCAGGTGGCTCTCATACTTCAGGGGACGCAGGCAAATCTGGGTGGCCAGTGGTCAGCTAGTGAACTGGGGATCATAATATCTACTCTAGCCCAGCAGCTGAACAGTATTGTCCAAACTCACCAAGCAATCAGTTATGCATTCAGTCATCTCATTAGAACCTGCTGTGTACAATCACTTTCTTGGCCTTCTGCATGACCAGACACGGTCCCTGTCCTCAAATGGCTCATTCGGCAGGTTCATGTTCAAGGCTTACACGCATGAGATAGTTAGCAACCCCGAGGCATCCGGCAGCTCAGCAGCTCTGAACCAAGAGGAGGACAGCTCTGTGTGGTCTGGCGGAGACAGGAGCCCAGGGGAGGGAAGAGAGAGAAAGAACTTGAGTCCAACGGTCATTTGCCTGCAGCACCCACATGGCTTAGAGTTGTGGTTTTTAAGACTTGATAATCATAACAGAGACACGTTACACCCATAGACCTTTGGATCTAGTTCTAACAGAGTCCAAGTTCTGTTGGTATAAGAATACCTATGGATGGCCGGGGAGTTAGCTCAGTGGTTCTGGCACCTGTCTTGCAAGCACATGGGCCCGGGTTCGGTTCCCTGATAACCATATACAGTACCGGGTGTGGAGACTCACACCTAGCAGCAATCAGTACCACATACCACAGTGCCAGGCGTGGTGGCTCACGCCTGTAATCCTAGCGCTAGAGAGGCAGAGGCAGGAGGATTGCTGTGATGTGAGTTTGAGGCTGAGTTCAGGGCTAGCCTGAACTATAAAGCGAGACTCTGTCTCAAAAAAAAAAAAGAAAAATAAATAAGTAAAAAAATAAAAAGAATACCTATGGAAATAAAGGAAAAAGGTAATATAGATTACATGGAAAAATTAACTTCAACAAAAGGAGATCAATAAGTCTGCTCTCCTTGGCTAGGGCTCCACACATCGGCTCTGCAGAGGGAGGCTCCTTGGATGTCTGTACACGGACCCTTCAGTGCATCGTCAGCACCCAGAGCAGAGTTTGGTCTGGATTCGTGTTTATAAAATAACTGATTGCAGAGATAGAGGAGCCTCAGAAGTGTTTATAAACAGGGAAGAAGCCAAAAGCCCAACTCATCACAGGAATGAGATGTGATTATTTAACATTTTAGAAAAATCTGAAATGAAAACTGTGATATAACATCTCAACATCAGAAATAGTGATGAGTACTAATATACTTGGCTCATTATGGACTACAGACTGTGACCCCCTTCAAATTCCTACGTGGAAATCCTAATCCCAAAATGATGGAATTAAGAAATGAAGTCTGAGATGTAGTTAAGTGATATAGGTGGGGCCTTTATGAATTAGATTAGTGCCCTGTAGGACGAGGCATTAGAAGCTAGGTGTGGAGGCTTCTAATCTGAGCACTCTAGGAGGCAGAAGCAGGAAGATCCCAAAAATGAGCCTAGTTTGGAAAACTTAGGGACTTCTCAATATTCTATCTCCAAGTAAAAAAATTTTTTTTTTTTTGAGACAGGGTCTCGCTTTGTGGTTCAGGCTGGCCCTGAGCTCAGCCTCAAACTCACATCACAATCCTCCTGCCTCTGCCTCCCGAGTGCTGGGATTACAGGCGTGAGCCACCACGCCCGGCACTGTGGTATGTGGTACTGGTTGCTGCTGGGTGTGAATCTCCACACCCAGTATTGTTATGTGGTTACCGGGGAATTGAACCCAGGTCCTTGCGCTTGGGAGACAGGCGCCGGAACCACTGAGCTAACTCCCCGGCCCCCTCCAAGTAAAAAATTTTTATAAGAGGGTAAGGAAGACAGGTGGGGGGATGTAGCACGGTGCGTAGGTCTTGAGTTCACTCACCGCCCCAGAAAGGAGGAGGAGGAGGGAGAGAGAAACTGAAGAGTTTGGTCCCTCTTTCTGCTCTATGCTTTATGAAAATACAAAGTCATGACGGCCATGTGCAGTGCAGGAAGACGATCCTTACCAGACACCAGATCTGCCAGACAATACTGGATCATGAACTTCCTAGCTTTTAGAACCTGGATAATGAAATGTTTGTTGTTTAAATTAATTAGGACACTCTGTAGTTCTTTTACCTGTGAAGTATGTGGTTTTGTGGGAATCACTTTCAACACATTCTCTTCCTCATGTGAGTTGTGGGTGATCCCCCTGGAAAAAACTCCTCCAGGTTCTGATTTTGAATTTGTAGTCTTTCTCCCCACTTGCTTCCACTGGGGGCCTGCTGCCCTTTTCACATCTCCAAGGACACAACGGTGTTGGGCGTCCATCAGGGAGGTCCTTCCCTGGGACCTGTGGGGATAAAAGCTTCTCACCCACATTTTTTCTTATCTTTTATTCTATTTTGTTAGCTTTCATCTGTCAGCCATCAATTGTAAATACTTGAAGCATGGAGTTTTTCTTTGGTTCTTACCTTCCTGCTTTCTTATACATACTGAGGTGCTCAATGATGAAAATCAGCTGCACAGCCACAGATACAGGGAACGAGATTCAGCCTTCAAGTTCTGAAAGAAAATCGTAGCTATCACCCCCCGCCCCATTTTCTTCTGGGCACCAGTAAGACACCTGGTACAGCCTAGTGGTCCACAGCATTTGTGATTTCCTTTCCTTTAAGGATGTGGAAACTATTTTTAGGAGCTGAAGTCTGATTCTGTGCAAGTAGCTGGGTTATTACACATGAACCATTTTGGAGGAATAGTATTCACCAGGGCTTGGTTTTCTGCTATGTTATCCAATCTTTTTTCTACTTGTTTCTTTCTTCCTCTTCATTTTGGCAGTTGCTTTGGCTTTTTTCCCTAATCTAGAAATGGCAATAGGGATGGTGGCGTGATGAGGGAGGCCGAGGGGGGCTGTTCTTTGACATGGAGTAAAACAAAAGCTTGAGACAGCAGCTGGCCCTTTGACTACCAGCACAGAGGACGATTTGAGGTTATCTGGGAAGCCCTTTGCCTTTGAGATCTGGGGCTATAGACTGGAAAACTGGGAGTCAAATTCAGCAAAAAAAAAAAAAAATATTATAAATGCTCCAAAATAGTGTGTTTATTTTTGCTAGGTGGAGCCTAGCAGAATCCATGGTTTTTACCATTCCCTAATGCCTTGCCTAGGACTTGTCAAACACTCACACATTGACTGTCTCCTTTCAGACCAGTTAATACTCCTGCTCCCACCAATAAAAGACCTACGTCAGCTCTTCATGGCCCCTGTTTCCCATCTCAGTGTTGCCCAGAGAAGTTCAGGACACCATCAAAAAAATTTGACTACTATGTCTGCATTGAATAACCGTGAAACCTGGCACCCAGAATGACAATGAGAAATTGGTTAGCTCCATGTTTCAGAGCCTGTCCTTCAACTCTCCTCTGCCACATTTGGTATGTGACAAGCTGAGCTCTCTGTGTCAATTTTCTCTGTGCCAAGCTCTGAAGAAGCCTCTGGGAGCCCAGTGTGCAAAGGAGATAAGCCAGGGCATGTTGCTTTCCTAGTGGGTCTCCCTGAAGTGTTCTTACATTCCCAGCTCCTTTTTCTTGCCCATTTACTTGGCCTTCTCTCATAAATTCCCTGTGTTTTCTCTACATCACTGTTGGCAGAATGGCCCTGTGTATTTCTTCATAAGCTAGATTTTCTGTGCGTGAGAATGATGAGAATCTTTGTCCAATCTGGCTACAACTTACTGTTTGGCAAGTCCCTGTCTCATGGTGGGGTGTGAGGGGCATAGATCAAGGAATAGGCCCTATTTAACTCCAATACCAGAAAATGTTCTCTAAGACTGGATAATTTATAAACAACAGAACCTGATTGCTCATAGCCAGAAGTCCAAGATTAAGATGCCAGCAGATCTGTTGTCTGCTGAGGACTCACTTTCAGCTTGATAGATGGCACCTGCTTACTGCATCCATGGATGGCAGAAGAGGCCCAGAAACAATCTTGGGCCTCTCCTATAAAGGCAGTAATTCATGAGACATCACTTCCCAAGCTGCCATCCCTGTTGCACTGGGAATTAGGTTTCAACAGGGATTTTGGAGGAACATTCAGCATCGCACCAGGGTAACATTGGGTGGTTTTTATGCCAGGGGCCATCACATTTTAATCCCTTTGCCAAGAAGCTGTTCTCTCCTCCGGGCCCCTCAATGGCCATCTCAGGGGATTCCCAGGCTACCCTGGTTGTCATCAGCGGCAGCGCCTCTTCTAACTCTTATGAGGACCTCGAACACGGAGACAGCTCTCAGCACTACAGAGCAGATTTCTATAGTGACTGGGAGGTTGGGTTTCAAGACTTCTTCAATTTCTGCTTACGTTTGTTGACATTTTCATGGAATACTTTTATTGAGCAATATTCTCAGAGTGGACATTGTTGAGGAAGTAAAGGAAGCAGGAGCTGGGGGTAAAGCTAGCAGGCACAGGCTGCTGAGTTTCATCCCCAGCATCAAAAAAAAGAAAAGGAAGGAAAGGAGGAGAAATGAATGGAAGGAGGGAGAAGTAGAAGGGAAGAAAATACGACTGAGAAAGGGAGAAGCTGAACAATGTACAGTCATAGCAGTCTTCTGCCCTTTCTTATGCTGTCTGCTGCAGCTCAGAGCTGTCAGAGCTGTCCCAACTCAGAGCAAAAGTCTTTCTACCCTCCTTGAATCATGTTTGTTTGTTTGTTTTAGTTTTTTGAGACAGGATCTCATTTTGTAGCCTAGGTGAGCCTTGAACTCACAGCAATCCTCCTGCCTCTACCTCAAGTGTGCGGAGATTACAGGCAGGAGCCACCACGCCTGGCACTGTGGTGTGTGGTTCTGATTTCTGGTGGGCGTGAGTCACCATGCCTGGCATTGTTGTATGTGGTTACTGGGGATCAAACCAGGACCTTGTACCTGAAAGACAGGCGCAGGAAACACTGAGCTAAATCCTGGCCCACCCTCCACGAATCTTAAATTTAGACATGGTGCTGTCAAAAAGGGGCATGTCTTTGATCATATCCCAACTTTTAGCTTTTGAAATGTGTTAAAGGATGTGTTTGGCCATCTTTAGAAAGGAGTCTATGTATTTACCCTGAGTCTCTGGAATCAAATGCCTCTAAGATTTTCTGATGATTGCCTTGAAAATATTGTTTTCGGATGACACTGGTAACCACAGTTCTTAGTAACAGAGCTTTTTCTTCAGCTAAAAGCAAGAGGACAACAACAAACATGGCGAGCCAAGGGGTAATCTGCACACCAGCGAGGCTGGGGGTGGGACCGCCAAGAAGAGCTCACCCTACAATACACCTTAAAGAATGGAAACTGCTTAATTTTTAATTTCCTGCCTTGGGCACAAAACATGACTTGTTTTATCTTTAGCTTCTGCTGAGGGGTCTGAATATTTTCTCAGCTTACCTCTCCGATGTCACAGGCTGTTCACCTGGGGTGTCTCACTTGGGATTGTAACCTTTTATCTTTCTTCTGATAGTTGCTTTGAGTTTACAACTTATAAATATTCTGCCAGCACCCTGGGGTTTGGCTGGTCAGGGAGAAGCCAGAGACAATTCAACATCGATTTCCCACTCTCCCAGACTCACTGAGTGATTGGAAGAAGGAGGGAGCTCCTAACACATGGGGTGTGAATTGTGTGCATAAGCCACTGGAAACCCAGGCAACCTTCCGCTCGCTTCCTGTGAGTCAGCTGGGTTTTCTGGCTTCGCAGTGAGCAAGTGGCATTAATGAGGTAGGCAGAGGTGATGCCAGAGGGCTTGTGCATTTGGTAGGAGCCAGGCTAGCAACAGTGGGGAAACAATAAACAAGGAAGTTCTTTTATCCCTTTCTCCTCTTTTTATAGTAGCAACTTTTTGGCTGATTAAAGTATTTTTCATGGTTCCAGGAGGGAAGTGTCTTTTGTACTACACACTAGAATGTCAGTTCTCATTACTAAACCTTGGCTGTTCAAATGCTATCTGAATCTCTCCAAGGCCCCCTTGGGGAGGCTGTAGGCAGAAATTTCAAGAAGCTTATGCCAATTATTTTCTTTCTATCTACATATTGATGGCTGACCCACAGTAATCATGTGAGTTAGGTGCTATGAATAGTTCACTTTATTTCATTCATGGCTTTTACGACAGATTAAAAAAAAAATTTAACCGCTCTTTTCCCCTTAGTCTCTGCAAATGCCATTGTGCTGTCTGGTTGTAAATTATAGAGTAGACTAGTGAGAGAGAAATACAGGGCAGATGAGATCCAGATTTCTTTTCAGATTATTTAGGTATTTGTTCATAGTAATACCAGAGCTCATCAGGAACATGTAACCAAAATATTCTGAGGATTTAGTGGGAATAGGTGCTGAACTCCAGGTATTAGTCTTTCTAAAGTCTATGATTTAGGAGTTTTAATTGTAAGTTACAGATATGAACCTGTCATTTTATAAGGAGAAAAAAATTAATAGAATGATATGTAGCAATTTATTAAAAGTCAAAGCCAGAAATTAAATAACAGAAGAGAAGAGAATTAAAGAAGCAGGAAGTAATGAAGAGTCTCTTTAGGAGGTACAGAAAGTAGTGGATATTCTAGGGAGGTACAAGTGTCTTGAGTTGACCAGCTGCTGTTTTCAAGTTTTGTTCAAATCTAAAGGTCCCAGGAGAACACGGCCGATCCAGCTTGGGCCACTTTCCAATCTCCTGGCTGGATGAGAGTGAAGACCCTGGACTGACAGCTGTAACACTACTCTTAACATGGAAGACAGAAAGTGCAAGAGGAGAGGAGAACGGGGTTTTGGATAAGCACATCATCCGAGGCCCATTCACAGCAGCAGGATCTGAACTGCTGGAGAAAGAGAACAATACCCAAACCCAAGCCCGTCTTTGTCGCCATATGAGTAGCAGGAAAACCCGCTAGCTTTTGCTCCAAGTAACCTGAATGAGCTTCACATTACCTCCTTTGGAAGGAAGACAAACCACAATCATCCCTGGTAAATCAAGCATGAGAAAAACATCAGGCTAACAGATTCCACACCAGCAAAGAGCAGAGAGGAGGGCACATGGTTGGTGAGGGCGCTTTTCTTCCCAGGCTCTGATGATTTTTCTTGAGTGGTTCAGATGCTGGAGGGGAAAGAGAAGACTCCCCAAACCTTTCTCACTCAGGCCCTCTGATTGCAGTCTCTCTCTTCAGCTGATCAGACAGGCTGCTGAGTTCTAGCAGGCCTCACATGGATCACTTATTTGGTTTCTTCAGACATCATGTCATTTGCTTATAAAGAGGCTTTGTGAATGAGCATATGAAGCATAGACTAACTATCCAAAAGACTGAAAAACCACCATAGTGCTATACAGAAATGAGCATACAGCTAGGTACCTCAGAAAACTTAGAAACACTCCATGATTTCTTCTGCTAAAACACCCCAATTTAAAATGATATCTAAACTCAGACTTGGAGGTGACCAAACCAGGAGTCTAGCTACTGTACACACAAGGTGATTCTGGTGATTTGGAAAGGAGCTCCTTGGGGGCATGAAGGGTGTCTGCCAACACATGCATGAAGAAGGGGCAGAAGGAGGAGTAGAAAGAAGATAGGAGGGAGCAAAAGAGGGAGAACGGAGAGGAGGAGTTGGAGGAGCAAGACGAAGTGGAGGACCCACTGAAATGCCTAAACAACGCGGAAAGGGACACTGATGCCTGCTCTGTTGGTGGCTCCTGACACACAGTCTGAAAGAGAAAGGATGTATTTGGCTCAACATTCTGGAGGCTCCAGTCAATGTCCAGTGGGATTCAAGGTGGAAACATGACAGAGAGAGTGGAGAAGGAGAGCTGCTCACCTAGGGCCTTGGGAAGCACGGAGCAGGGGAAAAATGGGGAAGGGCTGGGGACGGATGGGCTCATCACACTTGCTCCCGGGGACCCGCCTCCTTTTCCCGACAGCTCACTCAGCTGCAAACTCCTCCATGAGTTAATCCATCGAGGGGCTGAAGGCTGCCATGATCTAGTCACCTCCCCAAAGCCTCCGCTAGTGACGCACGTGCTCTGTGGGGACACCTTCCATCCGAACCATCACACTGGACAGTACCTTGACATTTGCTCTGAGAGAAACAGTTTTCCAGATAAGACACATTGTTGAGTGTGGAAAGGTGTTGAACAAACAGCTCAAATATGTCTATATAGGGACAAGTTCCATAAGGGAAACAAATAGTGTGTGGGACAGAGAGTGACCGGGTGGCTACTCGAGGCTGGAGGGTCTGGGAGGTCTGATGAAATGATAGCCGAGGTTAGTAGAGGAAGAGAAAGCAGCTGTGAGAAGACCGGGAGGGGTTTTCTAGCAGAAAGCAGAGGGCCTTCAGAGGCCAGGAAGTGAGGCAGGGTGCTGTCCGGGCGTCCTTCTGGGGCCTCCTGAGTGAGGCAGGTGAGTCATGTTGAGGATGGCAGTGATGAAAGCTGGCAGTCAGAAGCACTCTGCAGCCTTCCCAGCGGCTGCCTCAGAAGCACCATTTGCTCGGTGCCTTGGGTGATCCAGGACAATGACACATGCACCCGGGACTGCAGGGACTAGAAGGCTGTGAATTCTTCTCTTCTGAGGCCATTGCTGTGCCCAGAACAGCTGAAGCGGGGAAAGCACTCTAAGGAACTGGTGGTCTCAGTTCATGGAGCCAGAGTGGCCCAGGCAGGGAATTTACATGCCCAGCTCACTTAACTACTATGGCTGTAGTGACTGATCGGGAAAGGCTGGCTACTGTTTTATTCTTCAGTACCACTTGCCTTTTCTTGCATTAGCCAATATTTTACTTTTTATCTTTGCTTTGCCGATCATAAAGGATCTTCATGAGTGCAAGTAGACTGGTGCATTGAATACTACACCCTCTTGGGATATTTGTGGCCATGAGCATGAGAAAACCTTTGGTGGATCCAGACCCATGGTAACCCGAGGCTTGGTAGAGCCAAACCAAAGGCCTATGGTTCCTTTCTGAGACAGCTCACCCAAGGGGGACTTCCTTGGGTATGTTTTACAGCAGTTACGACCTGCGCTGGACCCTGGCAACGCAGCGGCAGCAGCTGCCTTGATACCACAGGGTCAGGCACGTTATGGGCTTTGCCTGTGTGCCACCCTCTGTGCCTGGAGAGTTGGAAGGAGGAAGCAAGGGAGGTGAGGAGGGGGGAGGTGCTCGACGCCAATGCACAGGGTTTGGATTTTTCCCCTCCTGATAGATGAGCTCTGACTCCCTCAGAGTCTGCACGTCTGTGGGAGAGCTGGACTCTGGTTTACAGGGATAATTCTTTTCCTTTTCTTTTTTTCTCTTTTCCCATCAACACTTGTCAGGGATTCGAGGCAAAAAGCCTGGCAAAAGCCTCGGTTTCTCTGCATAAGCGCAGGCAAAAGCTGAGTCTAAACAGGGAACAGAGCAAGGCATTGTTCCAACACTGCAGAGCAGAGAAAGTAGGTCAGGGAAGAAAATGCAGGTTTGACAGAACTGGGAATTGAACTTGTCACCCCAGAGCCCATTGGTGTAGAAAGTGCACAGCCAGCCAGGGCCTGGGAGTACCTGAAGTCCGTGGCCCAGGCTGGGGTGAACTCCCGCTGGGGAAGCCACCTGCGCGAAGCTGACTGCCCGCTGCCTGTGGTCCCAGTGCCGCCCTCCCCGCCCCCACCCCTGCCACTCATCCTGGGAAACTAAACCAAGTGGTGATATGAGACGACAAGAGCAGCTGAGACTCTCTCTGGAGAGAAGGATGGCGGCAGCTTCCCAGCTACCAGCTGCAGCCGCAGAACTGGGATGTGAGCAAGACCTGCTTTCCAAGAGGATGCTCTAATTCCACGCAGCCTCACCTTCTAGGAACTTCCCCAGTGAGCGGCTACCAGCAAAGAAATGAGGTCTCCATGTCAGCCTCCTCGTGAGGACCATTGAAAGGGCTGCTAGACTCACTGGGTCTTGGTAATTCTGCTTTTTCTTAGAGTCCAGGCATCGAGTGATTTGGGATGAAGGGTGATTTTCCCAGTCAGAGGACATTTCTCCTTGGAAGTATCTCCAAAGTCCTGCCGCTGGACGTTGTTTTATTTTGCCTAAGATGAACCTTCTCCTCCTTTTTATGGGTTTTAAATACCACTCTTCAATAGCAACCAAAGATACTTAGAAATGATAACTTCAGACCTGCCTGCCACACCATCAACACGGAAGTGCAAAAACCAGATGCTCTTCCCCTAAACACTCTCAGTGCTCCCTGGCGTGTAGCCAAATTCCTGAGGCTTTGTGCCTATAACTTATCCTTGGACCTACTCTGGCCTTAATAATTTGTTTCCCTTTCATGTGAAACAAGGGTAACATTGGGAATGAGCCTCGTTATCACAGAAAGATGCAAATTCCAGTTCTTCCAGCTAGTCATCCTACGACTCCAACATATTTGCCAAAACGTGTCACCCTCAGACTACTCAGCTGTGAAATGGGTATAGTGCCACTTAGAGCAGAGCTTTGTAAAACACGAAGTCCTCATAGGAGAGCAAGTGTCCCAGAAGCCTTCCTTCAGTGTTTGCCCCTCCTTTTCTAAGGGCTGAAAACCCTGAAAAAATGTATTAAAAGTATTTAGAAGGAAATATATACATGGACCTATGCAAGACCAGTTTGCAAAAGAGAAAGGAACAAGAGGTAAGAAGAACCTTGTCATTTAGTTAGGGTCCATCCACATGTAGCTATTTAAATTAATTAAAATTCAATAAAATGCAAAGTGCAGCACCTCAGTCATAGTAGCCACAAGGCCAGTGTCTGGTGGCTGCCTGGGGTTGGTGGCTATCTTATTGGCCAGGATAGATGAAAGAATTTTCATTGTTGCAGGACGGTTTTCAGAGCAGGGATGGTAGCATTCTTATAGCTTTTTCCTACTGGTGAGAACAAGCTTCCTAAAGCAAAATCCATATTTCTGTTTGTTTTTATATCATCTCCTTCTAATGGTGTTGCCTTTAAGACACACAGCATGTCCAAGCAAATCTCACCATGCACACAGGCATGTACACACTGTCTTTCAGCTGGATGTGCATCTTCTGATGGCCCCCAGGCCCCTCATGAGCTCAGCCCTGAGTGGCCTGTGGACACATCTCAGGAGCAAATTGAGCTCTGATCGTGTCCGTGTCCTGACTATTGGTCTCCATGTGGCTTCGTGCCAAGCGCATGATCCGGCCATGCTCTGTTCAGTGGGAGGTGAGGTGATGTGAAAGGCAGATAGCGCTACCTGCCCTGCCTGCCTCACAAGAACTGAGTCTCCAAGAGGATTTTGATTTTCTTGGTGAGGTAGGGATGTTCACTGCTGTCTGTAACATGAGTGAGGAAGCTGGGCAAAAAGCCTCTAAGAAAAGTTAGTTTTGGTGCAAATAGAAATAGGGACATTTCCTAAATCTTCAGTTGCTTTGATCTCTGGCTGTTATATTAACGGATAGCCATTTGATAGTCATTTTCTGTGGGTGTAGCTGACTTCTCTGGTACCCAGCGCGGTAGGATTTCCCATGACACCCCTTCCCGTAGGGCAGGGAGCACATACTTATCCAATCACTCTCATATTCTATGATCCAAATAGAGCAGAAGAAGTTTCCAGGAGGGATTGACATGTACACTTGAATGGCTCTAGCCCGGAGAGAAGCACATCAGCGTGATGGGGGTGGGGAAGCATGAAATACGTGAAGCTTAATCCAGCATGTGAGGGAACTGTGCATTATTCATTCTTTGACCCTGTACCAGGCACTTCTTACCATGGTCTCTTATGGTCTCTGGGGGCGTGGCAGTCACACAGCTTCTCAGCCATCTTTTTGACGCATGTTCTGTTCTTCGGTTGGAAGCAGCGGAGTTGCCTGTGGAGGGCTCTGGTGCGAGGGTGGACTGGAAGTGCCTTGGAGAAGGGCCCACACGTGGCAGTGCCAAGAGGCGGGAGGGCGTGGTCATTTAGCATTTCGCTCCCATTTGAGCTAAGTGCTGGGAGGGAGAAGAGAGCTGGAAAGCAGGAAGTGAGAAAAGCATCAGTGGCTTGGAGGAGGGTGGGGAGGAGGAAGGAGCAAGATCTGGTTTCCTTAAATCCTTAGAGCTCTCTGCTTCATCTTTGAATGACATCACGAAGCAGAAATCCACCTGAACAAGAATGGAAAAAAAAAAAAAATAGGGGCCGAGCTTTATTGACCCGGAGAAGTCAGGAGCTCCTCAGAGAGGGTCTGACTAGTGCCTGTCACAAGGGATCAGGACTGTGGACATCGGCTGGGCGGTTCTCACGTGTGTGGAGCTACTTCTCACATCCCCACACTGTGAAGTGAGTGTCGCAAAGTCTGCCAAGCAGATTCTGGCTCCCAGGCTGCTTTTGGCTGGCATTTTATTTAGCGTGTGACATTCTTGGCTGCTCTGATTCTAGTGGGCATCAACACTGCCCAGATCTGAATTTAAAGTCCTCTTCAGAACCCCCTTTGTTCTCACAGCACTTTCATGTGCTCATTCCTGACTTGGTTTCCATGGTGGTGTGTATATGTTCAGAGTGGCAGGTCTGTACCTACAAAACTCACAGCATCACGAAGAGTTGTGATCATATTACAGTGGGTCCCCAGTCCAAGCTAGAGACAAACCTTTCCAAAGGAGGAACGGAGGGGTGTCCATGTATAAAATGTGCTGGGTGAACTCTAGAATTTAATTTAGGGTTAATTTAGTTTCTGGTTGAAACTAACTCAGGAGACATTTACAATAGAGTTCACAAACTCAGTGCTCTTTGGAGGCCCAGGGAGATGTAGAGGAGCCGAGTAAATGAATAAAACCAGAAGATACTAAATAGCAGAAAGTGATGGGAATGGTGGCAAACTAGAGTATATGTGGCTCCTTAAAGAGAGAAGCTACACTCAGCTGCAGCACGCCAGCATACAGTAATCCCTACACTCCCACACCCCAACATGCAATATTCCTAGACTTGCTAGATTTTTCAAGACACTCCAGAAATCCCTCTTTTGCGAAATGTTTTGATTTTTAAAAAATATTGGCCAAAGCTTATGGTGTGACCCAGCAGAAAACATTAACAGGCCAGATTTAACCACAACACCAGTAAACCATGATTTGGAGTCATTTAGGACAAGGCTAGTTCTACTACTCCAATTTTGTGAATAGTAATCCTTAATTCTTGGCACGCATGGTCCTAACCCCCTTCAAATGGCATTGATATCAGACAAGGCCGGGGCAGGGGAGGAGGTGAGATGCTACACTCTTCCATTTTGCTAAGTGGCTCTTTGTAACACTAGGCTGTAGAATCCCTCAGGCTATTCCAGTCATGCTCTGGGCCATCTTGGAGAGACTGGAAACTGTGCTCTCGATCCTCTTCCAGCTAATTGCTTTAATGCATCCTGAATGTAGCTAGGCAGCCGCCCCTCACCACTGGGTTATCATTTATTCACAGGCCTGAAGTCCCTTAAGCAGCCTCCTGCTGGCCTTCGCTCTGTGGGGGATTAATGTAGTCTGGTTGGTGAGTCAAAAAGAAAGATGACATCATTTTCATGTCAGGATGAGGATGTGCGTCTGAATCCGCAGGAGTAACAGAGTGTGAAGAGAGGAAAACCAAAGCTGCTTCTCCCCCAAAGTTACACCGTGACCCATCCCTCTCGTCTTTTGCATCCAATCCAATCTGGCTTCTCCCAAGAGAATTATTAACATGGGACACAGCCTGGCTTCTCCTCTTCTGTCTTGTTGTATAAATCCAACTAATTAATTTACTTTAACAAGAGGAATCTTTCTATCTCTTTCAATCTTTGTCATTCCAGCTTAGTTTCTCTTAATTCAAACCCAAGATACTCTACTACTCTCATAATCTCATTTTGAACTGTATCTGCAGGAAGCTCAGTGCACAAAGTCTTTGATTTTACATCATCAGATCCACTGTCATAAACAAGGGGAAAAGAATCTTTAAGTTAAAGGGCTATAAAATGAGAATAAGGGTTGGAGGAGCAGGTAAAGGACAGAATTCATCCAATTCCACTAATGAAAGGAATGTGCAAAGAACACCCCATGTGATAGAAGTGTGACAATCTGAAGTGATTTGCACACGTGTTGTTAAAAGTTCCACAGTGCCGAATTTGTCAAGAGGCTAAATCACCCACAAACTGAATTGTAAGATCTGAATTGGCTTTTGTTTGCAGTTCTAGAATCAGAGAACACCTGATTCTATAAGGTACGATGGATGGTCTAATATTATGAGCAGAAGAGGTTGGCTTTATGAGCAGAAAAGAGCCGAGGAAAGCAGAGACAGAGAACGAAATTACTCCCCTTATAGAACAGTAAAGGAGTGGGGACTGCTTTACCATAGTGGCTAAAACCAGCCTTTTAGGGGGATTTGGCTCTTTCTCAGTTTCCTGGCTTCTTGGAAGATCAAATAAACAAGTTAGGTTAGCTTGTGGTTGGAAGTTCAGCACGAATGACCTCATTTTTGTTTGGTGCATGGACCTTGTGTAAGAGCTCCACTCAGTCCAAGCTGTTGGCCTCCTATATGCTCTATTTTATTTAATGTGTCCATTCAATACTACAGAATGGTTGCATAAATACCTACTCTGTTTTTGCCTTCTTCTTCTTCTTCTTTTTTTTTTTTTTTTTGAGACAGCGTCTTGCTTTGTAGTTCAGGCTGGCTCTGAGCTCAGCCTCAAATTCATATCACAGCAGTCTTCCTGCCTCTGCCTCCCGAGTGCTGGGATTACAGACATGAGCCACCACACCTGGCACTGTATTATGTGGTACTGATTGCTGGTGGATGTGAATCTCCATACCCAGTATTTTATGTGGTTACTGGGGGAATTGAACCTGGGCCCTTGCACTTGCAAGACAGGCGCTGGAACCACTGAGCTAAATCCTCAGCCCCTGGTACTAGAGATTTAATACAAGACTTTTTGCACTGTGCTACATTATCAGTCCTTCTCATTTATTAAATTTTTGGGTCACAGTCTCCCACAGTTTCCTAGGATAGGCTTGAACTTTTTTTTTTTTTTTAATTTAAGGTTTTGTGAGACAGGGTCTCGCTTTTGTGGTTCAGGCTGGCCCTGAGCTCAGCCTCAAACTCACATCACAGCAATCCTCCTGCCTCTGCCTCCCGAGTGCTGGGATTACAGGCGTGAGCCACCATGCCCGGCACTATGGTATGTGGTGCTGGTTGCTGCTGGGTGTCCAGTATAGGTATGTGGTTACCGGGGATTGAACCCGGGTCCTTGCGCTTGCAAGACAGGCGCCAGAACCACTGAGCTATATCCCCAGCCCAGGGCTTGAACTTTTGATACTACTGCCTTAGCCTCCCAGAATGCTGGGATTACAAGTTTGTGTCCCTACAGCTGGCTGAGTACCTACTCTTGAACAATCACTTGGTTAAATCTTGTGTCTCCTTTCAATATGCGAATAGAAAATTCAACCAAAACATGACATTTGTTTCTAGCTAGACCACATGAGAAGACTAATGCCTTCTTCCCAGAAATCTGAAGCCATAGCATTGCTGTTGTATGGAACATGCAGAAGCTGAAGGCTGTTCCCATGGGGGAAACACGGGGAGGGACGCACAAAGATGAGACATGAAGAAACCGGCATCAGTCGGACTTCTGTCCTCTTCAGATCCAGGAAGGTGTGTGGGTGCCTGTCCACGTGAGTGCTTCTGCTGGACAATTCCAGGCTGCTCCTTCCGGCTCCCCTAACTCTTGCCTGGTGCTGCAGGAGACTTTCTTCCATTGTGAACTACCACCACTACCCAAAAAAGAGAAAAAGGAGACTTGTGTGAACGCGTTCTGTCCTGTTCGTTTGCATGTGGGGGAAGGGAGAGGAGTCAGGAGCTGGCACTAACGAAAGTACTGCAGACCCAGCTCTGGTGTAGGGCTTTCATCTCTCTGCAGACACCTCGTTCTGGACTATGTTTGAGAAACTCGTGCATGGCCTCAACCACAGCCTGCAGAAAGAACAAGGTGAATGAAGGTTACCAGGGAGCACTGGCTACAAACAAACCCGGCACAAGGCGGGGCAGAAGATCTCATTATGACTAACTTGGTCTGAGGATACCCTAAAACAAAAGCAAATCCTGTCCTTCTTAAAACCTGAGGCCCTTTAAACTCAGCTTTCTCGGATTTGAGGCCTGGACAGTATGATGACTTTTTGGGTAACCCATGCATCCTTTCTTCCTTCCTTTTTTTCTTCTTTCCTTCCTTTTTCTCTTCCTTTCTCTCTCCCTCTACTCTTTCTTTCCTTCCTTCCTTCTTTTTAATATCCTAAACTATGAAGCTACCCTTTGGCTAAAGTGGATCAAAATTCCACCCAATATAAATTTTGGGATAACAGTAACCGGATTACAATTGTCCCTTCTTACTCACAGTTTCATTTTCCAAAGCTTAAGTCTTCTGTGGTCAACTGCAGTCCAAAAATATAAAATGGAAAATTCCAGAAAGAAACAGTTCGCACAATGAAATGTCACCATCCTACTGGGTCTCAGGAGGACATGAGTCACCCACCACCCAACACATCGACACTGTGCCATACATACATATCAGAGAAGACAGTGTATGTTCAGTATGATCCCAGGCTCCAGTCATCCACCGAGGGCCACGGAACTACTTCCTGTCCATGCGCATGTGGAAAGTGAAAAATATACTTCACTCTGGCACATTTCTTCTGCAATCTACTTCTATAATAATAACTGCTACTGCTTATTGAGCACTTAGTATGCACCAAGCATTGTCCTAAGAGCTTTGCATATTTTAACTCATTTAGTGCAATTACCAAAACTGGGGGAAGTAGAACATCTGCCTCCTGCATTCCGGTAATTCTTTATTAATGGATTCCTTCATAGACAGGATTGTGCGACTATGTCTAGCATAAGCCCAAATGATGACTATTGCCAAAATAAAGTTATTTCAATGAATAATATCATTCTCATTCTGAAGAAAGAAGGAAATATATTTTTCAAACAGTGAATCTGTACCCATTTTGAGAAGTTCATTCTCAAGAGATTTGGATGTCTCAAGTGAATTAAATTAGTTGCTTCCAAAGCTTGGTCTTGGGCAAACTACCCAATCCATAGATGAGAGACAGTAGGTTCATGTGAAGGGCTTAGAACAGAATGTGGCATCTTGTAAGTTTTATGATCGTCCTCATGGTTAAATTATCCCCACACACTGAAGGAGATAGTACCATCTCTATTTTACTGACAGAGAAACTGAGGCAAAAGATTTCAACAACTTGGCTGACATCAAACAGCAGGTGAGTAACGGAAGGGAATTTTCTCTGGGTCATTCTCAACCCAGCCTTTAAACTAAAATACGTGTGTGCTTTTCACTATAGAAAATATCTGGGCATGGGCATGCAGAATATAACCTCTTTCTCTTGAAGGGAAACTGAGCTGTAAAACAAACATAACATGTCCCGAAGACTGGACGGGTGTCACACGAGATGCATTTTTGATCCCTCCGGAAGAGAGAAGGTGCTTAATTACCATGTGCCACTGCTGTTAACCTCTGCAAATAAGTCTAATTATCACAGATTAATGAACAGAGCTTAGGCACATCTAAAGGGGCTTTGCTGAGGGGTTCTCATTTCTGCATTTCATTATCTCCATAAACGCCACTGTTCCCCACGTTCATGGTTATGGGATTTTTATTATTTTTTTAGCGGTACTCTGTAAAATAACAACAGAGCTTGCTAAACGGCTCAGGGCAGGGATTGCTCTCCAGGAAATCTTTAGGAAGTCTGTAAGTTGGGTGGCTGCTGCCTCGCTGTTTACTGATGAATCATGCCACGCTGGTTCCGAGGGAATAAAGCTTAGACGGTCGCCAAGGAAACAGGCTGAGATTTTGGAAATATCTGAAACCACAGAGAAATTTCCAGGAAAAATCAATGTCTTAGTCAAGAGTCAGGTTAACCTTATCTGCAGCAATGCAAACACAGCTTAAGTTATTTGTTCCAGTCTGCATTAAGACGCGAAACACACAAGTACCACGCGGTGTTTCCCAGAGTCTAGTCTGTGGAGCAGAAGAAGCCACGCTCGCCTTACACATCCTGAGAGGAGCCGTAGTGCTGGCTGGGAGCGGGGCTGTACCTGGCAGCCATCTTTGACTCTGCCTGTGAGCTTAGACAGAGACAGATCTCCCGCGAGGGTCCTGGAAATTCCAAGGTCACACGGTGGGAAGACAACAAGCAGGCAGTTAGCAAAGAGCTCTGGTCACACAGAGGCTGGGACCTGAGGAAGATTTTGGGCACAGTGCGCCAGACACGTTTCATTAATAAATAATTAGATTTGCAAATCTTGTCGGTAGAGATTGCGATCACGAAATTAATGAAATAAATAATGAAACATTTCCAGTATTTCCAGCAGGCTTTCAGAGCAGAGTAGATCTGTGCCTTTGTTAGAATTTGTGACTGTCTCTTTGATCATCTCCTGGGGAGTTCAAGGAATGATTTTTCTGCTTCCAACACCTACCTTCAGCTTTTAGGTTCACTTTTTTTTAACTTGACTTTTCGTGTAACATTTTGTGTTTCAGACACAAAGGTTCCCCGGGATAATTCCAGATAAAGAAACCCCACAGAGTGAATAATCTGCCATAAAGACTATCGGAATTGTACTTTGAGAAACAACTCATATGACACTAGGTTTCAAAAGGGGCAGGGGAGGAATTTTGCTCACGAGTAAACACAAAAAAAATTTTCACGGTGTTATTCCAATGTCTCCATTCTGTATGGAGCAGAAAGATTTCCTGATCCAGAAGCAAACCAAGATGCCACCTGGAGAGAACAAGCCAGCAGGCACAAGCAGCATGTGCCCGGGATACCAGTGGTTCCGAGTAGTTCATATTTCTTTTTATTACAACAAAAAAAAAAAGGGTTTTTTTTTGTTTTTTTTTTCACATTTCAAAGAAAATGTGAAAATAATCATAGTGAAGTCAGGATACGTATTAAAGGAATCAAAAGTTTTTTTTTTTTTGGCTAAGTATATTTTAATTTGAATTTCTATCAAGCATGGAAGGAGACAGAGTCTCAGCATCTGCTTGCCCCATTGTCCTGGTAATACATGAATTTCTTCCTTGACTCATTCTGGTCATAAAATGGTGCACCCATTATTTGTAATCCTGACATTTGGGGTCATCTTTCAGAGGAAAGCCTAATACTGACAATGTAAATACATGTCTAGTTGTCTCCTCTGTTATCCCCACCTAGCACACAGACAGACAGACAGACACCCAGAAACACACACATACACACCATTGCTTCGAAATCAGTGAGTCCAGAGTTAGGGTCACATTGGATCGCTTGCTCCTGGATGTACCATTTTGGGAGCTGCCATTGTGCCTACTGAACAAGTTACAAAGGAACCAGTTTAAATCCCTCTGCTTTTTTTCAGAAGTCAATTAAAATATACTTTTGAATAAATTAGCAGAAGTCATTTCGGTTTAAAAATAATTTTTGAAATGTACCTTTGAGACAGGCATGGTGGTGGTCCACACCTGTTATCCCAGAATTCCGGGAGGTTGAGGCAGAAGAATAGCAAACTTCCCAGTCTAAGAGTTAAGTGACTTTGTCAGACCTTGTCTCAAAACAAATAAAAGAAGAGCTGGGGATGTAGCTCAGTGTAAAGGGAAAATAAACAAAAACATAAACTGTCCTTAACTTTTCCACTTTCATCTCATAGCCGGACATCAATGCCTCAGGTAAAACACTGCAGAGATTTCCTATGTACCGGGTTCGGATTATTTTTCCTGAGTCAAAATACACTCCTTGTAGAAAAAGGCTTTAAAAAGCAGGATATTTTCAAGTTGATGAAGTAAAATTAATGCCTAGATTATAAAGATCAGAACAAAACAATGACGCTTCCCTCCTTTAGACTTAGAGAAAGATCAGAAGGGCCCATCCAGAAATGGATGCTCTTGCTCTGTTCAACAGTTTTAGGACACATCTCTTTATTTGTATTTTAGAACTGGCTAGCTTTCTACTAAGAGTTTAAGTGCAATTGGTTCTACCATCCAGGGTAAGAGTTAGATTTTATTTCCAGCAAATGATTATTGATTTCCTTGATCCTGAGCTACCTGTTTTGTTTTCTTTTTTCATATTTTGTAAATTCAGAAATAAGGAGGCAGACGGAAGTGCCCACTGGCCGTGCAGCAGTTATGATGGAGCTGTCAGCACTACACAGGGGTAGGGCAGCTTTCAGAATGGATACCAGCCCCTGCAACAGAAGGCAACAAAAGCCCTGTATCACCAATGCTTCTACTGACACAGATCAAGAAGTTGAGGAGCAGAATGTAGATGTTGTTGATAAAGGGTAAGGACTAAAGTGGAGAGCTGGAGATATAGCTCAGCGGTTCCGGCGCTTGTCTTGCAAGCGCAAGGACCTGGGTTTGATCCTCGGTAACCACATAACAATATTGGGCGTGAAGAGTCACCCCAGCAGCAATCAGTACCACATACCACAGTGCCGGGCGTGGTGGCTCACACCTGTAATCCCAGCACTCGGGAGGCAGAGGCAGGAGGATTGCTGTGATGTGAGTGTGAGGCTGAGCTCAGGGCCAGCCTGAACCACAAAGCAAGACCCTGTCTCAAAAAACCTTTAAAAAAAAGAACTAACGTGGAAATCATGACTTATAAAATTACAGTTTAAGTTTTGCAAAGCACGTGAACTGTATGCACCATGACATGCATAGCAAATTCAATTTCAAGATGTTGGACACCAGCCCCATATATTCCCAGATAAGACCTCTGGCTGACAGAAGCTCTTCTCATTACACATTCTGACCTATCTCTGCCCCACCCTCTTTAATAATTGCTCAAAACACCTTGTGACTATACCCACACCTGGTGGGAAAATGACAAGTCTTTCCCCCACCTCCTCCAAGAATGCTGCAATTCTGCCAAGGTGCTGCTTTCTCTTGCTCAGCAGGTTTCGTAGAGCCAGTTTTGTGTGATCAGCAAAGTTCCCTGGTGGTCTTGGTACAGAGCTTTGATAATGGAAAAAGAAATTCAGGATAATCAGGCTGCAATGCTAAGTTGCTTCAGGAATATATTAAATTATTTAACTAACATCTTCTTAATATATGCACCAGGATGATATATCATAATATCTATTAAAATAATTTTTGCAAAAGTAGAAATGAAGAACTATAAGAAAGTATTATAGTATATTGGCAATAATTTTTCTTTCTTAGTGATACATAAAAATGATGTTATTATGCAATTGGTAGCATTTGCATTTACTAAGATTTGGTAATAATCTCCAGCTAACTTACAGTGTGTTCAGTTCCTCACTTGCACTCACTCCTTTCTTTCTGCCACTTCATTGGCTAGCAGGTCCTATTGTCACTCTTCATGTAGATGTGCCAGCAGACGTGCGGAGAGCATCCATGTTTGCCTTAAGTTATAATAAATAGCGGGAGAGTTTGGGCTCTGATCCAGACAGTCTAACTCCTCTAAGCTAGATCAGGAGGGGGGAAATGGTGTTTAGAACACTGTTTTCTTAACTTGAAAAAAAAGCATTAATTAGAATGATAGTATTTGCAAAAGACAAGTGCTAAATTTTAGATTTGGGCTTTAAAGAGTAATATATCTAGATGGTCTTCGGTGCTCACAGGAGTGAAGTTTCTTTCCCTGAGTGGGTAAGAAAAGGTGCTTCAGAACCTAGAATATATGTCTGCTTATTTCTTCCAAGAAAGGCAGTCCCTAGGTGTTCAAAGCCATACATCAGAGTTAAAAACAAGCAACCAAATAAAAACAGACTCATCACTTGAGTCATCCATTTGTGTCATGTCTTGACAGCTGTTCTGGGAATGGCTGTTGCCAGGGGTTACTGCAGGGCACTCTGTATGCAGCTTTTGCCATCACGTCCAGCTGGGCTGCCCTCTCTCTGGAGAATCGACCCTGCCTTCCTCGCTCCACACATCTTCACTTTTGTGGTCCATATTAAAGATTTTTTTTTTCTCTTCTGCAAAAGAAGTAAAATAATATTGAAAAATTCTCTAGATGTGGTACTCTCTGCTTTTGATGCTTTTCTTATCCTCAGTTTTTCTTGACAGATCACAAGATCAACAGTACTTTTTGATAAATCTCCACACAGGGCTACAACCTGCTGCCTTCGACATGTGGGGCCTGCAACAGTTGTTACTCATCCATGAGGGGAGCAATGGAGACATTAAATAAATAACACCTTCCTAACTGGGTTTTCGAGATAATAACTCACCATAGTATATACTCAGGAGTCTGATTTTGCTTTTGTTTTCCTTTTCAAGTCTCCTCTTTTATCTGGTCAGTGCACTCCCATACTTGACCAAACTTGACTAGGATGCATGAACGTGTCTTTATAGCGCTATTTACTGAAAACACATATGCAGATTACAGTTTTACATGTGATCTGTTATGTGTGTTGTAATTTAAGGTTTCTGATTCCTAAAAGCTTCAATGTCATGTAGTGGATTTATCATCTATTACATTTTTAAAACGATTATTTGTCAAAAGCATTTTGAGATTCGAGGCTGAGATCAGCCTGCCTCTGTGGCATGTATCACATAAAATTTGGAAATCAGAGCTTCTGCTGGTGCTCCAAGTCAAATCAGGTCTTTCTCAAGCATGCTGTTGGATTCTCTGCCATTTTATTGAAAAGCACTGGTTACCCACTCTGCTTTTCTCTGCATTTCTATCTATCACCTGCTCTCCAACCATTACTCTGTGGTCAGCGCATGCCCTGTTCTAGGCTTTGCTTATAGATTCTTAAGAGAAAAGACACCAACCTACAGGGAAGATTAAGGTAGACACAGCTGGCGTCAACAAAAACAGAGAGAGATGAAAGAGTATTGAGCACAGCTGAATGGACGCCTGCGGGCTTTCTGGTGACTCACCCTTGACCTTTCGCCTCCCAAACCCTGCTCATGGCAACTAAACAGCTTTTCAAAGCAGACTACCTTCCGGGACTCTTCAAACATTTGCATTTTAATCTCTTTGCAAAGTGGTAAAAATAAATAAATAAATAAATAAATAAATAAATAAATGAATAAATGTGCTTATGAAGAGAAGAGAAATACTAATGAAAACATTGAATATAAAATGACATAGAATTCCTCTATGTTCCTGAACACACAGAAGGTCTTAAATTTCTTATCGTTGATGTGAAATGAAAAGAAAGGGAAGTGGTTTTCAGGTCTTCAGTGAGTGTTTTATCATCTCTGCATCATTCCAAGTGGTTACAAAGGCTTTTGGAAATATACCTTGAGGCATTTCAAATGTATTAATTTCTTCTTTGTATTTTGTGGATTATCTACTATAAGCGTATATTATTACCTCTATAATTAAAAAAGACTATTCCAAAAATAGAATTATAATATAAATTTTTAAATATGAAAATACCACCCAGTGAGTTATTTTTTATAAATTCCTGAGATAAAAGAAATAGCTTCTTAAACTCTTTAATAATGTAGATAAACTGTCATGTGCCTAAGAAATATTTTTAGATATAAAAGGCAGTTTAAAGATGGAACTAAATTTTTCTTTATTATTATAAAGATTTTTTTAAATTTTTTTTTTTTTTTTTGAGACAGGGTCTCGCTTTGTAGTTCAGGCTGGCCTTCACCCAGCTCAGCCTCCAACTCACATCACAGCAATCCTCCTGCCTCTGCCTCCCGAGTGCTGGGATTACAGGCGTGAGCTACCACGCCCGGCACCGTGGTATGTGGTACTGGTTGCTGCTGAGCATGACTCTCCACACCCAGTATGGTATATGATTACCGGGGAATTGAACCCGGGCTGCCTGGCACTGTAGTATGTGGTACTGATTGCTGCTGGGCGTGAGTCTCCACAACCAGTATTGTATGTGGTTAACCGGGGATGGAACCCAGGTTCTTGTCCTTGCAAGACAGGCACCAGTACCACTGAGCTAAACCCCTGGCCCCTATTATAAAGTTATTATGATTTCTCAAGCTATATAGCAAGGTTGCCTTTGTATATCATACATCCCAAATAGAAAACTTTTCTACTTATATACCTTTAGTATGCAAGTTATAAGCAATTTTTGTTATTAGTCACATTCTGCTGTATGGAAAGGAGCCAAGACCATCCAGTTTGGCCAATTAAATCTAGTCCCACCCTCAGTGGCCACTTGGTAGTCAGTGGAGCTTATGGCCCAGTACATACCTAAATGACAGGTGGACTGAGACCTGTGAGCATTCTTCCAACTTGTTTTCAGTGATTTGATTTTGTCTTATGGTACCACTTTTTAGATGTAAAGTTCCTGTAGGTTAAATATGGAAAACATAGATAAGATTATTCGCTAGTTCTCAAGGTAAGTATTGAGAGAAGGGAAAGCAGTTCAATTCCCTGATTCCCTGGGTGGGTGAAAATGACTTTAAACAATTGTTTTATCTAGCACGTACACAATGGAAGAAATCTATCAGACAAAACAATACAGTTTACTTCAGCTAAGCCAACTGTTGGAAAACAATACAGAAATATGTTCTAAGTGCTAGTTATACTAAATCCTAAACATCCAGCTTTTCACAGACTTGAAAATCAAATTGCTTTATGGTTAGAGGGGCTTTTAATATAGTGTGACCAGTTTAAAGTTAACATTTTGTATTCTGGATGATTAATGACACCATATTGTATTTCAATTACTACAAAATACTTCTCTGTAATAAACGATAGCAATAATATTCACATTAAGTCAATAAAAAGCATCTTCCAAGTGTGATGTATAAGCGTCATTATTATACTATAAGTTGATCACATCACACAATGAATTATCAACAGTGTAACAGAAAATCTCTATATGAAGGCATACATTTTCATCTGAGTGCCCAGGGATTTTGGCGAATCACCCTCATTAGTATTAATAGGAGTCAAGTGAAAACCCTTACACACATTAGCTAGAAGACTGTTCCCTCTTCCCCTGCCCAAGTGTGCTCTCTCTAATCTGCAATTTAGCAGACTCTGGTATGAAGAACCAACTTATTTGTTGGGGCATCCGAGTCCAGAGGGAAATAAATGCAACGAATGACTTAACTATTTACATTCCAGAAAACCTACACTTGGGGAAAACACATGTCAAAGGTTAGGTGCTTATTTCCTCAAAGGAGCTGTCCACTGGAAAGAGGGGATTCAGACATCACGGAATGGGTAGAATCTTCCGCATGATAAACTTCTGGAAGATTACTGCTTTAAAAAATTGTCCTGGCTGGGGATTTAGCTCAGTGGTTCCAGCATCTGTCTTGCAAGTGCAAGGGCCTGGGTTCGATTCCCCTGGTAACCAAATACAATACTGGGTGTGGAGACTCACACCCAGCAGCAATCAGTAACATATACCACAGTGCCAGGTACGGTGGCTCATGCCTGTAATCCCAGCACTCAGGAGGCAGAGGCAGGAGGATTGCTGTGATGTGAATTTGAGGCTGAGCTCAGGGCCAGCCTGAACTATAGAGCAAGACCCTGTCTGAAAAAACAAAACAAACAAAAAGCTTAAAAAATTGTCCTGATGATGCCTCGTTACAGAAGCCTGGTCACTGGGGAGATGATCTAGGGTCTAGGACAGTAGGTGCGGGAGATAAGGTAGGAGAGGTGCCTCCTGCATCTCCCCACATGGCTTAAACTGATTGGTCACTAAATCATGATGGAACAATGGAATGAGAGATACCACTGATGAGTGGTGCTACAAGAGGGAGTCAAGGCAACCCAATCAGTAGCTTCACAGGACTTCTGATTTGGAACTGCATCCTGCCCAGAAAGGGGCTTCAGAATACAGAGAGCCTCAGATGAAAGATGGAGGTCCCAAAATTCAGCCATGGTTGCCTGCCTTAAGGCTGGCCCTTACACAGTTGGGCAGGTATAATCATGGAATTCAGACCACCAAATAGAGTATACAAATCCAACTGTTTTGTATACAATGAACTGTGATGAATAAGAAATAAAAAAGAAGTTGTGCATGGCAGTTTATGCTTGTAACCCTGTTACTTAGAATAGCACTGTTATGATAGTCATGCATAAATATAATCTGAAGACCAAAGGCAGGACAAGATGATCTCTTTTGCTTTTGCACTTTAAAAAATTACATCTCTATTATAATCTTCATGGTATTAGGTGCAGGTATTTGCTGGTGATATTGTGGAATCAAAGTAACTTTTAAAATAACCCCAAAGACACCCTAGATTGGTCATGAGAAGAAAATTGAGTCACTAGACTTAATGACTGATGTCAGAATAAGAGACTGTATTAACCCCAATACAGCTCAGAGTCATCAAAATAGAATTTCAAAATACCAAGATGAATGAGAGTCACAAATCAGTCACTAACAAGGCCAATAGAACAGATAAATGCAAACTTCAAGTTTAGTCCAATTACATTTACATCAAACCATAACTTTAGAAATGTGCAGTCACTTTGTGGCTCTGCCATATAATGCTCTTCGTGGCCAAAAACAGCAGAATCCTTGACTCCAAATCCTCACTCACCAAGCTCTGGTCTGTGGGTTGAAACTGAGTCATCAGATGACTGTGAGAAGATTTTCTAAGCCTCAGTTTTCTCATTTTACTGTAGAGATGATGTCTATTACTCAAGGTCTAAACCAGCAGATGTATGGAGGTCCTCACATACTGGCTGGCACTCACACGGTTTTCTGTTGGTCCATAGTTTCTTACTGGTAATTCTGGAACACCCCAAATTTGAAAAAACAAGATATTTTGATTGTAAATTGATGTCCAAATTCATGGTACAGCAAGTAGACCTTAAAATTTGTGTATGTTTGTATGACCTGAACTGAAATGAGACTAGGTCTAATTTCACTCAGTGTAATTTACCCCAGAAATAGTAATGCATTAAAATGAACTGAATTAAAGTATCCAAACACCAGCAAGTTCTGAATCCCAAAACACACTCTTGTTCTGAGAGTTCTGAATTTCAGAGAGAGGACCAGTAGCCTATGATGGTGATGATGAAATCGATAGTAATGAAAACGATAATACCAACACTTTTGCCTCTCATTAGCTCCTGGTTTCAGTTCTTGGTTTGGGGCATCTGTGTCCCCCAGTGACCTCCCTGTATTGTCCCTTTGGTGCCATTGTGATGGTTTTCGGGAACTTACCGCTTCGTCTAGCATCTGACACTGAACAGATTCGTTGGGACAGCCTGGTTTTGAGTTTGTTCCCGCTGGTACTCTGAGCTCAAACATTAGTGATTTCTGGGAAGAAGGAACTTGATTTACACTTGTCTAATGGAGCAGGACAAATACTGTGTTGTTGGATTTGGCTGGGAAAAACAGTGATTTGCTTAGAAAAGATAGAGGGGGCACAGAGTAGGGGATAATTTATCTCCATAAAACAGAAACTATTTACACTGTGGTTCCTTTTGAGACAGGGTCTTGTTATGCAGTTCATGCCAACCTTGAACTCTCTATGTAAGCCCAGGCTGGCCTACAATTCCTGGCAATCCTTCCTACCACAGATTCTTGAGTAATAGGGTTACAAGCATAAACTGCTATACAACTTCTTTTTTATTTCTTATTTATCACAATTCAGTGTATACAAAACAGCCGGATTCATACAATCTGTTTTGTAGTCTGAATTCCTTGATCAGAAATAGGATTCCTACGGGAGTCCCACAGATATCATCTGTGATTGGGTTTTCCTCTCCTTTGTTCTTTGACAGTGGGATAGATTATGGTTTTTTGTTTTTTTTTTTTAGGTTTTTTTGAGACAGGGTCTCGCTTTTTGTGGTTCAGGCTGGCCCTGAGCTCAGCCTCAAACTCACATCACAGCAATCCTTCTGCCTCTGCCTCCTGAGTGCTGGGATTACAGGCGTGAGCCACCACCCCTGGCATTATGGTATGTGGTACTGGTTGCTGCTAGGTGTGAGTCTCCATGCCCAGTATGGTATGTGGTTACCGAGGATCGAACCCGGGTCCTTGTGCTTGCAAGACAGGCGCCGGAACCACTGAGCTAACTCCCCGGCCCAGATTATGGCTTCTTAGTCTCTGCCCCATAAGATGAAGATTCTCTTTGTAGCCATTCACATATAGGCATAGCCTGAGGAACTTTGGCCCTGTACACAGAATGGAACGCATTGAACAGGAGCCTCTGCCTGAGATGCTCACCGTTGACTTCACTTCAGCTACTACCAAGCCAGGATGGAAGACAATGAAGTTTTCTCCCTCTTTTTTTTTTTTTTTTTGTCCAAACTCACATTATTTAAAAGCACTTTCTTCCAAAATTTTTCATTTGGTGCCATATATGGTATATGCAGTTTGTAACAGATCCCAAAGAAATTTGTTGCTGAACAATCAAAAACTGTCATTCTAAGACAGTTTTACCTATGAGATGGTCATTTAGCTAGAAACTAAAGGACATTCTTATTTAACTATAAAAGTAAGACACATGAGAGAAGGAATTCAAGCACGGTAGTATATAATTTGTAGAATAAATAGCACCAAATATAGGTATTGACTACCAGGTTTGGTGAAGAAGAGAAACTAGTTTGAGTTGAAATATCAAAAAGACATTTTCAATGAGTGTTTATCTGTAGTAGGCCTTAAAATGTGTGTTGTTTGGATATCAGACAAAGGATGGAAATGAAGAGGAAAGGAAGGCTATGACCATGAACAGGGAACAAGGAAAATGTGTGTTTGGGTCGCCATGCAGGTAGGACCCCCACACAGCAGGGTGGCAGAGATATGTCTAAACGGCATTTTAGCATCTGACAGTAAAAACCCTGAACAAGAATTCCAGGTTTTGGTATTTATCTGATACCTATTTAGGTTTTAAAACAGATGATGTTCTCACTGTTGCTTTGTTTTAGTGAAGAGCAGATGGAGAGAAGTGCATAGATCAAAAAAAAGGGGGGGAATTGATTATGCGAAAGAGCTAAAAGCAAATGTGAACAGTTGGCACTGCTATCCTGATCACTGTGACACCCTCAAATGGGTCACTTTTTGTTATCTTTAGTTTTTAGATGGCCTTGGAAATGTTTGTCCAACATTAGGCAGATACAAGGTTCCTGGTTTAGAATTTGAATCCAGATTTGTTTGCAATCAGAACTGAATTCTTATCTGCTTGATTCCAATGGCTCAGTCTCAGGTCACAAGGACCTCTGTCGTGGTCTTGTCTGTTGCGGAGTGACAGCGGTGGGTATAACCGTGAGAAGTCAGAGGTGAGATATCACGAAACAAGGTGGATTGGCCCCTGAGTGGGAGGGAGCAGGTGGGCACAAATTAAGGATGTAGGTTCATTACTTTAAGGCCCAGCATTTAAGAGACTTTCAGCAACATCAGTTGACAAAGAAAATAAGGAGGAAGCCTCGGTTTGGGGAGACAGATTATGAAATATTAATAAAGCCATGATCAACACTAGCCTTCTGCTCTCTCTCCTCCACCTTATCGCTATTATCTCTCTCTTTTATTGCCAACATCTTTGGAAGACAGTAAGATGCATATTTTGGTCCTGCTCCTAGTCATGCAAGGTAAGATTTATATAATGTATGAGAAGGTGAGGTGAGGGTAGGGAAAAAGAGAGAATTAGTGTTTAATGAAAATCCTCACCAATTTTATCCTCAGTCCTCTGGGTTTATTGCAGTCAGACTCCCCTGTAACAGTGCTGTTATGCTCACTCACCTAACACCATTCTCCTATGGCGGCACTGGGCCTATGGGCTGCCATAGGACCAAATCTCAGCAGGTGCTTAAAATTCATGATCTTGCCGCTGCATGGCAGAACAATATAAATTGAAAAGCACAGTCTGGATACCATCTTGTGGCTTTTAAAAGGGGAAAATTAGTGGCATTTTGATTCACAAAAAAGCTTACGGCAGGCCTGGGCCCTGTGGTGGTACTAATATAGCCATCAATGGAATGCCAAGAGGTGGCCTGCTGTGTTAACAACTGTCATTTCATGCCAAACTCACATAACTGAAAGGTTATGGGCCAATAAAGAAGGCTGTGGCTCTTCTCCCCCGGTTATGAGATGCAGGAGCAAGCACTGTGGAAGGCACACTACCTTATTTCCTGCTAAAATATGCCTGCAGGGTGGCCAGTTTCTACAGTGACAGGCACTTTGTAAACACATCCCGGTTGGCATTGCTTTTTCTAGTAGGTGGGCTTTGTGGAATCCATCCTTAAAGCTGAGCACAGGGACAGTGGGGAGCCTGACTCAGGATGTAGCTGTCATACTCCCATTAGGGTGGTGGTCTGCAGGGGGCCAAGGTGACTCCGAGTCAGAGTGGAGCAGAGCAGAATTTCGAGGTCAGGGGTCAGAAACATCTGGTTCTGTCACTTGTTTAGTTTGGTGCAAGTCAGTGAGCTGGTCTGAGCCTGCACAGTCCTAGCTATATACAAAGAAATTAACACCATTGTTATCTTTAGTATTTATTTGTGACACATACATATATATTCATTTTAGGGTGTTGGTACATGTACTTCTCATCTTCAACCTTCAGTCTTTCAACCATCATCAACATTTACCTTTTTTTTTTTTTTTACTTCTCCTTCCCCTTTTTAGAATCTCAAATCTCCTTCCCATCTGCAAAAGAGCTATCTCCTACTTTCTATAGTATACCTTTTATTTTTCTCTTTATTTATATTTTGAATTTTTCACAAAAGAGAAACCAGGTACTATTTAACCTTCTGCATCTGACTTCCTTCATTCAGCATCATGATCTCAAGATGCACCCATTGACCTACAAGGGACTCCAGTTTGTCCTCCTTTGGGTTCGAGTAGAACTTGCTCCGTATGTATACAAGGAGTTGTCTGGAAGACCATTAATCATATGTATAAGGTGACTTGAGAGAACAGTAAGAATGAACTTATTGAGTTATTATATCTCATACCCCATGTTAAGCAATTTACATGCTTTTCCAGTGACATAATTAATATTGTATTCCCTGTTTTGCAGATAAGAAAACTGAGTCTTGGAGAAGTGATTTGCTAAATTATCCCAGCTAGTGGATAGGGAAATAGGGAGTTGAACTCTCTCTGTTGGCTCGGGGTCCTGTAGTACTCAAAACTAAGTTAATTGTAAAGGCTTGTCATGAACCACAGAGACTGTGAGAGAAGGAGATGAGTTCAGTGTCAAGCTCCATAGCACCAAGGAGCAGGCTCCTGTGGGAGGCCAATATCCCAGCAGTCCTGGGCTGTTTGTGGAATTATGTACAAACCTCTCTGTTGCTGTGCCATTATTTTCAAAGAAGGTTTCTTCATGCGACATGCATTTATTACAGAAACAGATTTTCCAAAGTCCATGTGCCTCTCACCAGGGCTGGATGATGGTGATATTTACTACCCCTCAGATGTCAGAGTGCTGACATCTGAACAGCTGGGCCTCGCTTTTGTGTGCCATCAACATCTGCATGCATCTGGAACGGGGGTCTAGGGTTGGGAGCAAAACAGAGCAGCATGGTGGATGTCTTCTTTCTCCTAGGGCCAGAAGGGGTAGAGAAGAAGGCAGTGCGTTGTGAAGGCCCTTGTGTACCTGAGACAGCACTTGGTAGCAGTGTCTCTGAATACACTCACTCTGGCCTCTAGAAAAAGAAGAAGAAAGGGGATACCTTCCTATATTGTTTCCTCCTGTATACCAAAAGCTTGAATGTAGACACAAAGCCTCTGGAAGACAGGCAGCCTTGGTGGTGGTCAGCAGGGAAGAGTAATGTCCCCAATGTGAGACAGAAATGGCTCACAAGTATTTAAGCTAAGTTTTGGGAGGAAGTTGAGAGCAGCCCTGTGGAAGGTAGGAGCTGAAATAAGTTTATATGGTACAGTAGCTTTCAGTCAGGGTCTCCTTCCTATATAAAGAGCTAGCAAAACAACTAAGAGTGAGCTGTCTCGTGAGTGTGATTTTGTCCTGCGTTGTATGATTCTAGTATGATGAGTTCCCAGGTAGAATCAGTTACTTTTTTGTTGTACTCTCCAACTTCAAGTCGATGAGTATGAATTTTTATTTTGTAGGCACCATTATTTGGAAAGAAAGAAGTTCAGCCTTTACATAAATGGGGAAATATGTTGTGATTCCTCTTTTTATGTTTCACTGCTTAAACTCATTGTCTGTCTTTTCCAAACTATGTTTGAATTATCCACCAGGAAAATGCAAATAATAGTCTTACCTAGGAAATATTTCAAAGAACCAATTAAAGTACAAAACAGGCCTACTAATCTCACTTGTGGGGCTGTTTTGGCACAAATACAATGATCCTCAGATGTTGAAGCTCATTATAACACCAGTGAATGGTACACAGTGCACAACATGCTTCACCATTCAGTTTGCCCCTGTCAGAGTAGAAGCTTATCTGCCCACCAGTGGCATAGCTCTAGGGTGTTCCATGATTTCTCACTATAATTTTCCACTTGTTTTCCTAGGGATTTCAGGGAATATAATCCCTCAGAATTCATCCTTCCACATAAATGTGTCTGCTCCAGTGTTTAAATACTGTGAATTAGTAAATGTTAGACTCCAGAGGCTTCTTCAAAGCCTGGGATTAGGTGGCTGGAATCAAAACGAGTTCTGTATCTATGAAAACTTCCAACAAAATGCTTGGGAGTGTTCTGAAAAGAGTTGAGGTCCTTTTGGCTCACTCTGTGGCTCTCAACTTTGTCTTCATGCTTTGCATCAACCTTACAGGGTAGGTGTTATTTTATCCCTACATTACAGATGAGAAAAGCTTTGGAGGAAAGGAGCTTACCCAGCATGTGAGGAAACTAGAATTCAAACATAGACTTGGAATTCCAAGGTATGAACCACAGCATCCTATGGCTTCTCTTAACGGTTTTAATTTCAGCCTTAGCCAAATATGAATCAGAGATAATGAGACACTTCCTGGAAGACAGCATGTGATGGTTTTTGAGAAAAGCACTGAGGTTGCACTTGGGCTTTGAATATTACCTGGGTTTAAATGTGGATTGTGCTACATAGCCATGTCATCTTGGCCAAATGAGTTAATCTGTCTGTGCCTGTTCTCATGAAGAAATACTTCGTAAGATTGGTGTGAAGATTCTAGGGGTTAGGGCTTAAGTCACAGATAGTAACAGAGAAGACACTTAGAAAAATCAGGTACGTATGCACTAGGGACCCCCAAAATACTTTAAAAATGATGAAATTAATGAATACGTAGGGAATTATAAGAGATTGTAATATTGTAAGAGTTTTGGTAGCTCAGTCCCCTTCTAATCAGCATCATCTGTTAATAAAAATACAAAGAATGAGAGTACCATGCAATCTGGAGCAATGAGCAGTCTGTACTGTCATCTGTTTTACCTCATTAAGAATGAGAGATCTCTAGAGGTGGAATAACATTGTAAGAGTAACTGGCATTCAAATTTAGCTCAATTTAGTTTACTTCTTACGGACCTCCTAAACTTGGATGGAGCTATCCTGGGGGTAACTTGAACTCATTAATTTTGAAAGAAACTACTCTTTTCCATGGAAGGAAAAACACAATGGACAAAGGGAAGATCCTTTTTGTTTTGAAGCTCTTAGCTAATTCAGAATGAATCTGTACAACATTTTGTCTCTTCCTGTTTTTGCCCATGGATTGGGATTATAACTCTGCATTGTGAAAACTATATGACCTTATACAAGTCAGCTAGTCTCTCTGAGCATCAGCATACTTCACTCGGGAGGTTTTTATATAGTTCCAAAGGGTGGCCCTGAGAGGATTAAATAAGATAGATTACCTGAATCCCTTAGCTCGTGCTAGGTACAGAGCAAATTCTCAGTAAGCAGCAGGCATTGGCTGCCTTGATTCTTTCTACAGGATGTCTCACTGGATTGTCCAGTTTTATTTGTAGGCAGACCCTACTTTATATAGCTGCTAGTTTTGCTAAACATTTCCCCAAATGTCCATTGGTCATAATTTCATACTTCTACGTAAAATGTAGACATTGTAATCTGTACAAA
>PVIR01015972.1:0-37423 GCA_004026965.1 Petromus typicus
ATTTTTTGCTATTTTAGTATGCATGTTGGGATATTTTAAATTATAATTCCTTTAATTACAATTCCTTAATGGTTAGCAAAGTTTGAATTCTCGCATGTACCTATTACTTATGTGGCTTCATTGGGTCTGCTTTAGTCAAGTATTTATTAAAATATTTTCCCCTGTTTTTAAATTGTGGTGTTTATTTTCTAATTACTGGATTTTGAGAGTTCTTTACACATTTTGGACATAAACTTCTTGTTTAATTGTCATTTGCAAATATTTTCTTTCAGTTTAAATACCTTTCATTTTCATTCTTTTAGTAATGTATTTTGCAGAGGAGTATTTGTTAACTTTAAGAATGTACTAGTCCACTCAGGAAGCTGTAGTAAAATACTCTAAATTTAGTAGATTCTAAACTGGAAAATAATTTCTCCCAGACACTGAAGAGTCTAAGATCAGCATCAAGAATTTTAGGATTGTTTTTCCAATTTCTAAATAAAAGCCTGATAGTGGTTTTTTTTTCTTTTTTTTTTTTTTTTGAGATTAGAATGAAACTTTAGAACAATTTGGGAAGAAATAGGTCAGGACAAGCTTGAAAAACATGGTTATTCCTTCTTCAACTGTCACAAAGTAAAAAGATAATTATTGGGTGAGAGAAAGTAAAATTCATGTTTTGCCTCCAAAGATTCTGTCATTATGCACTGGTGCTTTGAAAGAGTGGGCAGAAGACAAGGTGAAATGTGATTTAAGAACTCAACTATTTGTCAGAAGAAGTGGAAGATAGAAAAAAAAGTTTCCCTGTTAGAAGTAAAAAACTTCTAGAATCGAATGACTTGATTATTTTGGGTTTGAATACAAGAGATATTGAAGAAATGCATGATATATATTTGAGAGAAAAGCATACTAAATCACATGAAAGGAATCGTCAAGACTTCATAGTTTCTATAGTAAGTGTGAAACACAGTGATTATTTTAGCTGAGAAGGGGAAAAATTATACCAGAATAGCTGAACTGCATTTCTGTGCACTGTAATTTTTGTCTTAAAATCACAGGAACAAGCATAGTGCTATCCATTTCCTTAACTCAAATGTCTATAATTAGGCATAACTATTTCACCCATCCCTACTTATTATGAGTGTCAGAGTTTTTAAACCTTAATAGCTTCCACCATGCTTTTCAACTGAGCCAAATTTAATAGAAGAGAATAAAAATATCTCAGGGATATCCAAAAGCTAATGAGTCCATGGCTTACTTCCTTGCCTCATTCTTGCTAGTATGTATGAAAACAACTGTATTAGGTGATTATCTGTATAGATTTTAAAGTTCTTCTCATTGTTATTCGTTTTGCTATTTTAGTTCTCAACACCAAGGGAAACACCTTGAAAAGTGTCCTGGCTGTATGAAAAGATATAGAAGCCTAAAGACAAGAGACAAATCAAGAAATCACAAAAGAAGGTGCCTGTCATGGCTGACAGTAGGCTGCATAAGGAAACCCCTTCCAACTTGGAAGTGTTTTGAAGCAGGTTTTATTGACACCTTCACCTCAGACAGTAACAAATTAGGGGTTGACGTTTATCGTTAATAATTGGTCCCAATGGCAGCTAACAAATTATTCTGTGTACCTGAATATCTCAGGTTCAATACATTATGTGGAACAGTGAAAAAATAAACCCAGTTTTGAGTTGAAGAAATTTATATTTTATAGTACTCATCCTCTAAACGTGAGTCATTTGAAAGTCTGGCATCACATTTTTTAAAAAATTGAAATCTTTATTGGTACATTACATATGTACATAATGATTGAACTCAACAATAGGAATTTGTACCAGTATAAGACACAACTTAATTCTCATTTTTTCCCATAGCCCTACCCACCCTACCACCCCCCATATGTAAAATTTGTTTCCTTTCTTTTTTGTTATAATCTCATTATTTTTCCCCTTCATCCTATTTCATTTTGAGTATTTTCTATTTCACAATATACAACATACAATTCTAGGACTCATTTACATCTTCATTTTCTCATACCAGAGAAAAGATGCGATATGTACCTATCTGTGCCCTATTTATTTCACTTATGAGGATATCCTCAAGGTATGTCCATTTAAGTAGAAATGATTCAAACTTATCATTTTTTATGGCAGAGTAATACTCCATTCTGTAGATGAACCACAGCTTTTTTATCCAGTCTCCAGTTGATGGACATTTGCGTTGTTCCCAAGATGTAGCAAACACAAATTGGGCTGCTATAAACATGGGTGCACATATGTCACTCATGCACTGTGCACATATGCACCCATATGTGATATGAGTCTTTTAATTCTTGTGTGTATATACCTAGCAGAGCGATGGCTGGGTCAAATGGGACCTCCAATCCTAGCTTTCTGAGGAATCTCCAAACCGATCTCCACAGGGGTTGTACAAGTCTACAGTCCCACCAACAGTGGAGAAGTGTTCCTTCTCCGCAGCCTTGCCAACATTTGTTGCTGGCTAACTCTGAAATGGCAGCCATTCTTTGTGGAGTGAGATGAAATCTAAATGTTGTTTTCCTTTGCATCTCTCGAATGACTAATGATGTTGAGCATTTCTTTATATGCTTCTTAGCTGCTCTTCTTCCTCTGAAAAATATCTGTTCATTTCAGATGGCATCACATTTTTGATAAACAAAGGCTTAACATTTTCTGAAGAAATCTGTAAATTTATGAAGTAGATACCTCGTTCTCATCCTTTAGGGAATTCTTCTTGTTTACTATCACTTAATTTACTTATGCTGTCTCAGAGGAAACTCTGGGGAGTTTAATTGCTTGGTTAATATATTTTATTAATATATTTTATTGCTTGTTAATATATTGGTTAAAAAGTAGAAATGAGACTATGATCCCAGTTCTCTTAATTACTCTCTCCTAATGAATTTAGAAGTAAAGTTTAAGCTCTAACGACTCAGACCCATTTTAATTTCTCCTATAAGACTCCACTTTCCAGATGGTAAAAAGTAAACACAAGGTTCTAGATCTTACTGCATTCATAAGTTAAGAGAAGTTCCTTCAGATACTCTTCTAAGGTTTCAGCAGCTGCCAGTTTCCTTCCTCTTATTTAAAATTGCTTCTGCATTGACTCACTCTGACTCCAGGACTGCATTAGGCTGCTTTACAAACCAGTAATGGATAGATAAGGGGATTAAAACTTTTGGAGACATATTTGGCAATAAACAATATTAAATCTTTCACTGGGCTACTGACAGCATTTGGACAACACACAGATCAAATCTTGAGGCATTTCAAGGCACAGAATTGAATTACAGAGGCCAAGAAGCGAAGTAAAATGGAATTCTGGGAGTCAGTCCACCTGGAGTTTCTCAGTGTTTAAACATATGAATCTCCACTTTTCTTGCAATACAAAAAAAAAAAATCCAAATGTTAGTATCAAAATAATCTAGGAATCTAAAGTGATAGCATTACTTATAGCACTAGAACTTACTATAGGGAGCACATAAAAGTGATTTTTGAATTTTATTTTAGTTTACATTTTCACAAATTCTCAAAGGTCTTCAGGGCTTTATCTGACATCAACACTCTCAAGATATGTTAAATAGAATCTTTTTAATTTCTTGAATATAACTTGTGGATAATCATTCAAATGTCACGAGAGCATTCATTCAGGCAACAGTGGGTTTTCCTGTAAGGATGTTATATTTATCTTTATAATGTTTAAAATTTTTTTAATGACATAAATTCCTACTTATCATTTAAAACATCAGTGTGAAAAGTTATGAAAATGCACATCTGCCTTTGTCCTTCCCCTGTCTTGTAGCTGCGCACAAGCAGCCTGTGTTCACTCTTCTCTGCAGTGTAGTTGTTAAACGATTATTTAGGAATGCATTTTGCTTGGTTACTTGAGACATTATCTATTGACTTCCTCTTGTGGAAACTGAGGGGTTTACCTGGCTTGCACTTATACTCTTGTATAATGTTCTGTTTTTCAGCTCTGAATCACTACATTCGTCTCTGATTTGAAATTCACCTTTTCTTTTTCTTCCCTTTCATTTGCTTTATTTCTTTGAGCTTGTGACACCCCTGTTGTAATAATACTTTAAAATAATCACTAAGGGTGAGTTGAGCATTATTTATTGAATTTTGAATTTTTGCCAGTTTTGTTAGTTTTGAATTTGGTCCTGGAAATCTACTTATGAAGGGCTTTATTCCTCTTTTTCCAATATCTGAATTTATCTTTTTAAATATTTATAGTAATAATAAAATGAATTAGACACATAAACAGTACTCTATAATAAAGTGCTTATGGTCAGCCTGAGGCAAAACTGTGAAGCTGATGAAACTTGGATTTATTGTCCCCGTTCTGGAGGAAATTCCTTCTTACTTTTCTCGGAAATCTGTGATTTTTGCCGGAAAAGCGTCTCTCCACATTTGACTTGGAGTTCCACGCCCCGGGTCTCTTCCTCACACATCTGTTTGTGTATTTTTTCATATTTTGCATCACACTTTGATTCCTTGCATGTTTTTACCAGCTTACTACAGGATGGAGGATATATTACATTAATGTAAGGTAATGGATCTGTACATGGGCTGTTAGCAGAATGACAGTATTCATCCAACAGCATATTGTAGGTGGTCTGAAGTCAGTCTCTGAATGCTTCAAGTCATAATACATAATCTCCACTCTCAAAACAATATTAAATTGGAAGCTAGCAGAAAGCCAAGAGCAATAAGACACTGGGTAAACTATCAAGTTTCTGTACAATAAGGAGTTAGATTTATTTTAAGAATGTATGTTATTTTAATGTTATGTATTTCCAAACAACATATCATATTAATTAGTTATCTTAGGGATTACTATACATATTGTAGTTCTTGCAGTTGGAAGAATAAAATCTAAGTTGCACTCATTTAAATTCAGTGTGAAACATTTGTAATTATTGTGTATATTGACATCAGGAAATGTTTTTAAAAATGTATGGATAAATTTTTTCAGAAAATATGATTAGTTTAAAAGTTTATTTTCATAGAATAAAGCTATGGAGATATAAGATTATTTGCAAAGACTTCAAAGTACCAGGATGACCAATTTTCCTTTTTTATTTTTTCAAGTGCCTGTCATTTCCCTTGATGATTCAGTTAATACATTCTTATGAAATTACAACAAAATAGATGTTACTATGGGCACTGTGAAACTTGTTCTTTCAGGAGTTTTATGTATGTAAAAATCTAGATAAATGTTACTTTAATGGTAAAGTATAATATGAGATATATTTCTCTACAGCTTCATCCATTGTTATTTGAATTATAGGTAATGAATTCTGTGGGGCACAAGAAAATAGTTCACGCTGTAGAATTAGAATTCATAGTAATATCCATAAAGCTCCTTACAGGAATGTTGGACCCTAATGAGGAAAGTGAATGCCTAATCAAATGTGTCACAGAACCTCTAAATTTCTCTCTTTGTTTTGACAAGCATATTTTAATTTTAATCATTTATAAGTTTATTTGAAAGGAAACTAGCAAATGTGGATAATATTTCTTAAAAGTTACTGCTTCAATGGTGTCAGATCTTATAATTAAGCTATTAGGATGAAATGTGAGAAAAAGCACTCTTCTGAGTAATTTCGTTATGGACCAGTAAGAAATCATTAACTGTGTGAACAAAGGAACCATTCTACAGTTTAAACCAAGACGGCTCTGTAGTTTTTGTGAAGGAGAATCATTTTCTTTCCCTGAAGACGTGAACTCCTGAGGGGGATGAAAAGCTGAGAGCTGAGAGTGAATGACAAAGGAGGGGTTATGTCACCTTCACTTCATTCCATCCTCGGGAAGGCCAGGAATTCACCGGGTAGTGATGTCACAGTCCAGAAGATCCCACTGTCCTGACTGGCCTTTCATGGTTACGCGGTAGTCACCGAGCTGCGTGACCAAGACCCTACTTCTTTTCCTCTTTTTGTACTAGTAATGGTTCCTTTGAAGAGCTGGAAGAATGTATTCGAGAAGAAGCACAAGTGTACATTAAAATTTAAAACTTTATAAAGTATCTATAAACTATTTTTGAGCTACTAGCTTCTTCTACGTCTCCATTAGAATTTTCTTCCACTATGCTTCACTACAATGATGAAAAAGGGCAGAGTTTTCAGGGCACTGATTTGCTAGAGAAATGAAGGGCCTTAATTCACAAGAATGTTCTGCACCAGTAAAAGCGTCATGGAGTTGACTCTGTGTAACTTTCTGTACTTTTTCTTCTGCTTCTTTTTGTGGATACTTCGACCCAGTACATTGGACGGAGGGACGCAAAATTGTTTCCAGGACTCATCACGTTGGACCCTCATGACTTGTCATCCTACATATTAGGCAGAACTCCATGGCAGGCAGCTATGCATGCGTTAACCAGATAGAGGCAAGCCCAGGTCTAGTTTACAATCGCGAAGACGCGTGCGTCCATTCTCAGCTCCTGTACCTGTTCCTGGCGTTCCTAGTCCACCATGCACTCTTATTCACTGAACCTGCGATTCCAGAATTCTTTTCCAAGGAGTGCTCGACAAGCGAGTCTTGGTGTTGGAAGCTGTATATTCAGTGAAAATAAATTTCATTTTATGTCCAAGTTAAAAAAGACTAAACTCAAAAGAAATTCAAATAAATCCTTCTGAAATCAACAATCTCAGTATGAACTTTTAGCCCCCTTCTCTTTCCGGAGTCATGACATGATCTTCCTGCTCCCAGCCCCAGACGCTTTAGATTTTAGACTATTATGCAGCTTTCTCATTTCTTCTTGCATACACCACTGCTACTCTTTACTACTGTAGTGACAGTTCTCTAATAATTTAGCAGCCCTGAATCCTGACTGTGCCGTTTACCTTCTGTGTTACTTGGGGAAACTGCTCAAGTCCTGGTTTCTTCCTCACAGAATGCTGTGAGACGTGCTGTATGAGGTGAGCGTGGGAAGGCCTTTTGAATTTGTAACCATCCACAATTGCCAAATGCCACTATTTACTAGTGTTCTATTTCAACATTAAATGGAGAAAGTGGAAAGACTGCACATTACATTGGACACTGTAAAACTGCACTCGTCAGAATTCCGAGTCTTGTTGGTCATGTAAGTTAAATCTGACATTCTTCATAAAGTGTGATGATGCTTTGTTCATTTTGAATGGCATAAAACTGCCTTAAGACATACAAAAATTACTCCCCAAACTCAGCACATCCATGACTTCTACTAAAGCTATGGGTGAAAAAAATCTATGGATATTTAGAGAGGTATTCTTTGGAGATTTTAGGCGGAATTGCTATAGCACTACGTAAGTTGCACTATCACTAATACCAGGTAGAAATACCATGTCAATATCACTGGAGAAAGGGTTTTCTGTTTATTAAATGATAAATTTGGGAAAGTTATTAAAAATTAACTAGTTTTTCACATATCTGAATACAAAATTGATTTCTCAAGCTAGTTCTGCAAGACTTGAATTGGTGTTGGAGAAACTCACTTGACCTTATTAAAAGAAATGATAACAAACATGATATAATTCAATTTCATCTTGCAATTACACTTTTCCTGTTGCTTATATTGAGCACTTCTTTAATAAGAAATATGAATGACATGGGCATAAAATATCATTTGCTAGGATCTGTAATTTTTAATACTTTGCTATCACATTAGGTAGGGTTTGATAAATATTTGGTGGCTGTCACATGTAAGAGTGTAAGATTAACTTTATATTTGGTCAAAAATAAACCCTAGAAATGTGAGCAAAAACTCTTGCAACCTCTAGGCACCAGTTTCTGAAGTGATTCTGAGCAGATGCTAGAAATGCCACAACACGATGAGAAATGTGTATTCATTTGAGATGAAAATAGCACAAAATCTTGCTGACAGAGAGGACAGCAACAGAGTAGGTGTGGGGAATGTACCAAGGGTCTGAATGGGAGATTTTGAAATGTGGTCTGGCTGTTGTCACATTTTTAATATCAGGAAATAAACATGACTTAGGGTATTTTTAGTTGTTACTGACAAAGAATTTTGAAAAAATTCACCAAATAACAATAATCAGAAATTCTGGAATATATTGTTTTTACATTAAACCTGTTACAAATTTTATTTAAAAGAGATGAGGCTTCTGGGCCGAGGAGTTAGCTCAGTGGTTCCGGCGCCTGTCTTGCAAGCGTAAGGACCCGGGTTCGATTCCCCGGTAACCACATAACAATACTGGGTGTGGAGACCCACACCCACACCCAGCAGCAACCAGTACCACATACCACAGTGCTGGGCATGGTGGCTCATGCCTGTAATCCCAGCACTCGGGAGGCAGAGGCAGGAGGATTGTGATGTGAGTTTGAGGCTGAGCTCAGGGCCAGCCTGAACCACAAAGCGAGACCCAGTCTCAAAAAAAAAAAAAAAAAAAAAAAAGATGAGGCTTCTACAGAAACATGTACATCTTCATGTATAAATAAGCAGTGATCAAGAAATATACTCTGGCTGTAAAACCACGTGTGGGATATATTTATATATTTTAACATCTTGGATGTGATTTACAGGTTTATGCGTTACAGTTTGGAAGACTAAATTGTTCTGTCTTCTCTAAAGGCAGCTTATCTTTTCTAAAATACTTCATTTCACAATATTTATTGATTTTTATCATATCTGATTTATGTTATTTTCATAAATTGTTTCTTGAGGTAAAATTGCACTTGGTTGAATTGTAATTTAAAATCTGTCTTTCATGAATATAATAGAAAAGTTGTGCCAAGACACATTTTCAAAAAGTGTGTCCTACTTGAGGATTCTCATATTTCTGGACTTGGCAGTTCTGAACTAAATAACTTAATAAATTTCTTGTCAGAAGATACTTTATCTGGTAAGAAAATCTTGAAACTGGCCAACCAGGGAAAGTGTTTTAATGTATATCTTACGGTACAAACAAGTCTACTTTTCTCATTTGGAGATATTTCTTTTCTGCCTTGTCTTCCTGAAGGCAGAATTTCCCTTGGTTTTATGGAATCACAACACCAGGCAGTTTTGGGACCAGCCACTTAATTTCCTATGACTAATGAGAACTGAGAAAGATTAATGTACTAACTTTTTGAAATGATAGGTTAATTGATGAAAATGAAGGAAAGAAACCAAGAAAATCCCAAATATACTTTTCTGGAGACTTCCTTCTTAACAAAGGTGGTGTAATTATAATATATTTTGCTTTTATTATGACCTATATGTAGTGAAGTCAGTACAGAAGGAAATAGCTTTCCTGTAACTAATTTGCTGAGGATAGTTAATGAAGTTAGTTGACAAAAGACAATATGCTTTTCACCAATTGAAAGTCATTTGAGATTTGACTGGACAGATAATTAATAGCTGATTCAATAATTTAAATTCCATTTTTTTGCTGGTTTTTAAAGGCAGCATGTATTAGGCCTACAGTTACCCATTAGCTTTCATTTTAACTCAGCTGGCTGGTTGTAGATATTTCTAGATGCACTGTTTCTGCTACATTTTATTGTGTTTCTAGGTGAGGAAGTTATAGAATTATTTCCATAACTGAAGAATGTTTTGGATGCATTCTGGACTGAGGATGAGAAGTGAAGCTACTTCAGCTTTATGACTACAATTCTCAGAATTAAATGTTCTTACCGCTTCTATAATTCTACATGGGGGAAGATGTAGGTGGATGGGGTTAAATTTTTATTTTAACTGAGTGGTGTTGTACTTGAATAAGAGTACTGCTGTGGGACCAAGGACAGCATGTTTAATCAAAAGAAAAGCAGTTCCAAAGTAAAGTTCAAAGAGAAGTTTATTTCTCCAGATCTTGTCTCACTGCTTCCCAGAATGATCCAATCGGGGACACCGTTTGATGCAGCTGGAGCCCGGCCCTGGCAGTGACAAAGCCATTTGCACCTTGGAGCCAACTTGAGCGCTGGAGCATCAGCCTGTTGTGGGTGTCGACTTCCTGCAGGGGCATGTTTATGCTGGAGATTAAGCGCAGGCTGCTGGGAAGGCTCTGGATAGTTCTATTGGGTTGAGGATTAATGAGGTTAAATTAACTCCAACACTTAATGTGCATTTTATTGAAGTTCAAGCTGTTCAGCCTGTTGCAGTTAATACGAGCAGCCCACAGTGTTGCCAGTTAAATGCAAGTTACACATCAGGGATGCGGGGGTCATTACTGACAAGAAGAGAGCAATTTTATTTGGTTATACCATTTATCAGGAAGACCTTCACAATTTTTGATGTCTATTTGCCTGCCTATCTATCTATCTATCTATCTATCTATCTATCTATCTATATATCTATCATCTATCTAATTTATCTGTCATCTATCTTTTCTTTTCCTCCAAAATGTCATTTACTGTGGGATTTGGTTGCCACATAGGGTGCGATTATGGTCTTAGCTTTAACTCTTTTTCCTGACTTTAGGGATAAAAACAGTGTCTTTAAAAAATTGAGATGAATGAAATTCTCCTCCCTCTGTGACGAGTTCATGGAAGGAACATACTGGGGTGGCTGTATTTTCTTGAACACTGATGATAAAGTAAAATAATTTCCTGAAAAGCTCTCATGTTAAGAAGAGGTGAGTCATACACATAAAACGAAGTCGTGCTGACTGTTCATTTCCTAACTCACTAATTTGCACTTTGTTAAGTGCTCTGTAAACATGTGATCCTACATGTGCTAGTAGTGTGGATAGAGTAGTTTTGGTTCTTTTATGTGGAGTATATTTAATAGCTTTGGCATTTATACATCATGTGTTTCTTATTCAATCAAGAACTTTGAGATTCCTTGTGGTGTGTCCACCACACACATATTGGTGGCTTAAAGAATCATTTCCAGATGCTCCTGAACTAAAGCAATTCATTAGGTGATGGAATCCAAAGTTTGCATAAATTGCTCCATTTGTATTCTAGATGGCAAAAGAGGGTTTCAAACATGAGCGACAACAGCAATGTCCTCTACCAAAAGGCACCAAAGGTATCTTTGTTTCCCTTCTGCACAAGGTCCCATGGAGCCCACAATGCATAGAATCTTACCGCTTACTCATATCCTATAGGCTGAGCTGCTACCTGAAGCCCTCTTTTTACTTTTAGGCCAGAGTAATTGACCTTGGAAAAATGAACTCAGACTGCATCTGCAGAAAAGAACTCTTCTTCAAATAATGTGCTCGTGGTAAGGTTCAGGAGCCCACATGCACACCCGCCTGGTGTCTGCTGTAGATTACCAGCCCTCTCCAGCTCCAGCTCAGTACTCCTCCAGTTTGGAAGTAGGGCTGTGCCATCCCTGCTGAGGAGAGGGCACTGAGAAGTGGTTGCTACAGGGACGGTGCCAACCACCACTGCAATTTCATTGTTCTCCTTGCTATTCCTAATGGTTGTTTTCCAATAACTCTCCAGCTGAAAGCAACAAATGGTAGGTATTTAATAAAAACAGTTCTTTTAGTTCTTCGTGGGCTCTTCAGGGAATACACCTGACTTTGCTTTTCAGGCATTTAGGATGAAGGAGGACAGGAAAGGACAAATAAAATTATACTGATGCAAAGGGGTGTTTGAAAAGCATGTAACAAAGGGGATATATGTGAAAAGAAGAGAAAAATATCAGCAGGAAGGACTTTGGGGAGGAAGAGCTTGAGAAAGTTCTTGACAGTGCTCAGGATTTATGCATGAGGGGTCACCTTCTCTGAAGGCAGTGGGAGGGGCCTGGCACAGAGGTTTGGAAACAGTGACAGGAACAGTGCGTCTGGAGTGTGGGCACAGAGGAGACCGGAAACGGACTAGTAGAGCTCAGGTTGTAGGAGATGAAGGGAGGAGAGGACCCTTTGTGGGGAAGACAACGACCACTCCTGATCCGTGGACATTTCATCACATTTACTGAAATAGGTACTTAATTCACAGTTCATCAGCCTCTTTACTTAAATTTTTTCAAGTTTTTTGAAATTGTGGCTAGATGCATATGTTTAAACCATACCAGTGTGTTTTGTATATCCAGGAATTTTTCTGTTTCACTTTGGTCATTCATTTTATCGCTACGCAGTTGTTCATAGTACTTTCTCATAATCCTTTCCATTGTTGTGGAATTGGTAGGTATCTACTTTTATTTCTGATTTTAGCAATTTGAGTCCATTTGCTACATTTCAGTGCATAGAGGAAGGTTTATCAGACTTCTTATCTTTTCAGTAATATATTTTTTATTTCAGTTGTGTTTAGCTTTGCATTTCTATTTTGTTTATAGCTCTGTGACTACAATCTGTTATTTCTTTTGAAAATTTTGAGTTTAGATTTGTTTTTTTGAGACAGGGTCTGGCTTTGTAGTTCAGGCTGGCCCCAAACTCACTATGTAGCTCAGACTAGCGAATTCACAGCAGTTCTCCTGCCTCTGCCTCCTGAGTGCTGGGATGCAAGCGTGAGCCACAATGCCCAGCACTGTGGTATGTGGTACTGATTGCCGACACATGTGAATCACCGTGCCCAGCACTGTAGTGTGTGGTTACCTGGGACTGAACTCTGGACCTTGCATTTGCCAGGCAGATGCTGGAACCATTGAACTAAATGCCTGGCAGGGTGTATAATTTTTTTAAACAAAATTTTAAACTGTAAAATTAAGATTGGAATTTGAGATCTTTCCTACTGTTTCATATATTTACACCTTAAATGTATGCCTTCGCCCTAAAATTTTGATATGTTGTATGTCTGTGTTCTTTTATTTCTAAATATTTTCTAATTTTCCTTCCAATTTTTCCTTTGATTAATCAAATACTTAAAAATGTATTTTTCAATATCCACAATTTGTAAAATTTTTCAGTTTTGTGTCTATTGTAGTTTCTAATTACATCCTGTTAGGTCTGAGAAGACACTATGTGTTATTAATGTTTTAAAATCAATTGGATCTTACATCATGGATTACGGTGTAGTCTATGTTTAGAAGTGTTTCCAGTGTACTCGAGCAAAGTATACAGCCTAGCCTCGGCTGCATTGCTCCATGCTTTCCTGTTAGACCTTATCAATAAGTCCTTCAGTTCCTTGCTTCTCTTCTATCTAGTTGTTCTGTGTATTAGAGAGAGGAGGTTATTGAAATCACCAACTCATTGTAAAACAATCTATTTCATTCCTCAGTTTGGTCAATTTTTGCTTTATAGATGTCAGTGTTTCAGTATTAAGTACTTATTTAGTTATATCTTTTTACTGCATTGAACCTTTCTTAATAGATGTTGTTCTTTATCTTTTATAAGCTTTTAGAATTTACAATTTATGTTATTTGCAGGGAATATATTTTTTCCTATTCTTTCGGTTTTTTAATATCTCAAATGAGTATCTTATAGATAGCGTATGATTAGATGATGTCTTTTATTCATTCTTTCAGTATGTCCTTTTTTGATTGTGAAGTTTTACTTACATTTCAAGTATCCACTGATGGAAGGGGACACTTTGGTCATTTGCCATTTGTTTTCCACATACCTGATAGTTCATTATTCCTGTTTTCTGTATCATTGTATTCTTTTCTACTATATTTAAATCCATTTCATAACTTTCATAGCTACTTTTATTTGTGATTACCATAGGAATTACCTTGGCATCTGTAAGTGACAACACCGGTCAGTAACTGCTGTATTGATTAAAATGAACCCAGTTCATCATGACCGTTTACCCTGGATGTTGCCAGCCTTTAACAGATTTCAGTTTCAAAGACTTCAATTAGGAAGATTTTCCCAGTGCACCTATTCGTAGAAGAGATAGGTTTCTGGTATTTCTTAATCCATCATGTACCCAGAATCTTCCTTCTCATTTAATTTTATAAAAGACATTTAGGCTTACATGTCTGCATTTGGAGAGCTTAGTGGGATATCTAACACACAAATGCACATTATGGTTCCTGGCTTATTGTTAACCAACACATTTCTTCTATGATAGTTTTAATATATTCTTGGAGTAGATGTGGTTTTAATAGAGCTTTCAAAAATAGCCATTGATGTTTACTATTCACTCATTGAGTTATAAGAAACTACTGAGATTTGGGTCTATGGATTTGTCTCAGTAGTTCTAGCACCTATACAAGGTCCTGAGTTTGATCCTTGTACCAAAAAATATATTGCAATTATTCTTCATAATAGAAAAAAAGCAGTTACAAAGTATATGTGATGTATGGATCTAAGTTAAAAATATGGCCAAAGATGTTTACCATGGAGCCTTTTATATTCACTTTTTTGCTTTTTGGTCTATCCCATTTACTTAAACTTAAAAGTAATACTAATAGACAGGTTATACATGAAGAGTGAAAATTTTTTTGAAGATTGTATGTGTATTAGAATGTACAGACACAAGGTATGTTCAGAAGTGAATATGAAAGCATCCTAAAATGAGATAAAAAAAATAAGTTACCAGAGATTTGTAAAAGGCTAAACTCCAGAAGATGACAGAAAGAGACAAACAAGATAACTGGACTGGTGTTGATAGTTTGAATTTCCAGAATAAAATACGGAAGTCTATTAGAGACCTAGTAGATATGTCTTTCAGCAACCTAAAAGTGACACTGTAAAGGAACTCCAGATACACTAAGTCAGCAGACTTATACATTTATTATACCTTGACCGCACAGAAATGCTCCTTATATAATAGGGAGTTGAAATGGGGCCTTGGAAATGTGACACATTTTCTTTGACACCTAAGGCTGCAGTAGAGTGCATAGACATAGAAACTTTCCCCTGAGCATGGAGAGTACTAGTTGCCCTTTGTTATGTAAGTGATATTTTTGAACTTAACTTTTAGAGAATTAAGGAATGTAAGCAGAACATTTTGTTAAAAAATATTTAAATTGAAAGGAATAGAATAAAACAGAGAAAACAACTAAGAGAGAAGTAGATTTTTGAGTCTTTTTTATGACTTAGATTTTCAGAAAATTTCTCCTCTACCTGTCTCTTCTTGTTTTCATGATTTTGCTGCAGTAAGCTGGGTTGTTCTTTCAGGCAGCAGTTTACAAAAAACAACTGACAAGAATTCTAACAGATATGTTTTACAACTAAAATGCAAAATTCATCTGAATAAGACAGGACAACCTACAACCCAAAGCCTGTGTATGCCAGTTTGAACAGAATCACCTTGTTACATGCTGTGGAAATTCAAGACTGTGAGGATGAAAGGGAACAGTGCACTTTCAGTGGAAAAATGATGGGCTCTGCATGATTCACTTGTGTTAACAGAATCTTGACAAAAAGAAAGTCAACACAAGTGAAGAGGGTGAGAATATACTAAAGCACAAAGCATGACTAGGAGACAAACTGCTTTGGAAATTTTTCGTACCATTTCAGATTTTTAGTAGCATCAAATGCTTTATGAGTGTAAAATATATTTTAGATTAGAAAAAGTAAAAATATCATTTTCTTTTATTTTTTTTGCTCTGATCTTAAAACTAAAAACTAAAATTAAAAACAAAGAATCATGTTACAAAGAGAGTAGTGTGTCTAGACTCTAGTTAGAATGCCAAAGGCATTAAGAGATTAGCTCAGAAGAACAGAATAAAAGTTCTGAAACTATAATAAAAACTTAGATCTTAAAATATCACTAGGAATTATTGATTTCCTGTGTCCAGATGTGATAACCTGAAAGGTGCCAAAGTGCACCATTTTCTTCACTTTTTTACATTATCTAATTTCACTCCTTACTTTTTCCTCTCTTCATAGATAATATTTGATGCCCATTTTATGCCAGGCTCCCTGCTAAGCATTAGCATTAACAGTGTGTAAAATAATACAAAAGTATAAATGTGACGGTTCTTATGAAGAAAAAATATGGGAGAGAGGCAGTGTATATAATAGGTGGATTTGACTTATGTACTGCGCTTCAGAAATCTTCCCTAAGAAATTGATTTCTGAGTTTATATTGAAAGACAAAGAAGAACCAACCAAGCACACAATGGAGGGAGAATACTATGTGGGAAGAGTCCACTCCTGGAGGAAATTGCCCAGGGTTATTTTATGTCACGGGTTAAATTATGTATCTCCAAAAGGGGTGTGTATATTCCCCAGGACCTCAGAAGATGACTTCACTTAAACAGTCATTGAAAATAGAAGTAGTAGATAAAAGGAGGTTCATACCAGAGGATGCAGGCCCTTGTTCTAGTAGGACTGTTAAATTAAGGACAGGACAAGAGGCACAGTGACACTAACCCATAAGAGAAAAGCTCAAGTGACATCAGAGACTGGCAATATGCACCAGATACCAGAAGGGGGAAGGAAGAGTCTCTTTCACGGATTTCTGAGGTGGCACGACTGCTCACACCTTGATTTCAGACTTCCAGCCTCCAGCGCTTTGGACAATAAATTTCTGTAACTTTAGAGTGCCTGGATAGGTGATAGCTGTCCTACCAAACTAATGCAGCATGTGAGAGGGAGCAAAAGTCAAGGCAACTGGAGAGGGTTCCTAAGGTGCAAGGCAATAGGGGGAGGCAGTTAACAAAGGCAGGCATGGCCAGATCACCCCTCAGTGTAGACATTGCTAACTGGGCCAGGGATTTTGATCTCTAAGACTCATTACAGACAACTCAAGCAAGTAGTTGATTCAATCAGCTTTGTGCTTTGTAAGATTAGTTTTCACTAAGTAGAGTCAAAATTGGTGAAGGTCTGTTCAGAACATCATTACATTAGTCTGTCTAGTTATAGAAAAGTGGTCTAGAAAGGTTGTGAGAAGTTCGGATAATTGAAAATACTTTGTAAATTACATTTGATGAAATGAATGAAGAATAAGAACAAGAGAATTAGTGCTAAGGATAAACGCCAGCTCGACATCGTGCTCCTGGATCGACAGTGTTGTCCTTCCCAAACAGGAGGCACAGGACGGAGAGTGTATCGATCTGCTCTTGTTCAATCTGATGCCTGTGGGACACTGAAACAGAGCAGGCACCACCGAGAAGATACTCTGGAACTCCGAGGCGGTGCATTTCCCAGTCTTCTGCTCCTCTGTCTAGTGATGACTAGCACCTACTCCACCTCAGTAAACTATGTTGTCCCTCTAGTTATAGGCGAATAATTCATACATTTTGAACTCTATTCTCCTATCTGAACTCAAACTCTCTTATTTTGTGCATCGTGGGAGAATGTGTTTGTTTGTCTTTTCACTTCTTCAACTCAGTGCTTTAATTCTTTAATGAACTCACACATTTTCTTTTTTCATTGATGTGATGAATGAATTCTTGTGATGAAGAGTGAATCTACACTTTACTCTATCATTTAGCCCTGTCCACCAGGGAGGGGTCTCGGCACATTTAGGGTCAGTGAGATGTCCTGAGAATCCATTTCCCTGGTGATGAAGTGCTGGTGTGCTAAAGTCAAGGAAGCCTTTGGCAATTACAAGCAAGCATCTAAAATATGAACCAGTGCAGCAGAAGGCGCAGTGCATGCACTGATCAAGGGCACCATTCACTGCACAGTGAAATCAAAACCAGCGTTGACCTTGTTTAAGCCAGTGAATCATAGCTTGCTGGAATCGAGAATTTATTTATGTTGATTAAAAGTTGTCCTTTATTATTTAGGTCAACTTGACCTAAGTTGTTAATTACAAAATTCCAAGTCCTACCTAGTGTGTCATATTAACTGAGAGCCCCTGATGACTTTGGATTTCTGTGGCTGTTTGTGGGGGAAGTCAGGTGTGAGTGGCTTTCAAGATTGATGAAAAACTACAGTTTGAGTCAGCAATACAGACAGTCTGGAATTTTCTTTGGAGAAAACAGAAGTGGGGACTATTTCTGTATCCTCTGTTCTATTCAGTTCACTTACAGGTCTAGTTGTGTGTTATTCAGAGCTATTTTTGTTATTATGGGTCTATAGTATACTTTTAAATAAGGTAATATGGTTGAGATTGTAACAAAAAAGTAAGGAAACAAATTTTATGTATATGGGGGAGTGTAGGGTGGGTAGGGCTATGGGAAAAAAATGAGAATTAAGTTGTGTCTTATACTGGTACAAATCTCCATTATGGAGTGCAATCATGATGTGTATACTTAATGTACCAATAAAGATAAAAAAATAAATAAGGTATTATGATGCCTCTCACATTAGTTATATTGCTTAGGATTGTTTTGGCTATTTCTATTCTTTTTTTTTTTTTTTAGGTTTTTGAGACAGGGTCTTGCTTTTGTGGTTCAGACTGGTCCTGAGCTCAGCCTCAAACTCACATCACAATCCTCCTGCCTCTGCCTCCCGCGTGCTGGGATTACAGGCATGAGCCACCACGCCCGGCACTGTGGTATGTGGTACTGGTTGCTGCTGGGTGTGGGTCTCCACACCCAGTATTGTTATGTGGTTACCGGGGAATCGAACCCGGGTCCTTGTGCTTGCGAGACAGGCGCCGGAACCACTGAGCTAACTCCCCGGCCCTATTTCTATTCTTTTTGACAGTATGAATTTTATAATTATTTTTAATTCTATGAAAAATACTATTGATGTATTGACTAGTATAGGATTGAGTCAGTAGATCCCTTTTGCTGATATGGCTATTTTAATAATATGTATTCTGCTGGTCCCAGGACATAGGAGTTCTTCCCTGTACTGGTGTCTTCAGTTTCTTTCTTCAGTGTTTTATAATTTTCATTGTAATGGTCTTTCACCTTCTTGTTTTAGATATTTGTTTAAAAGTTATTGTGATTGGGACTTTTTCTGATTGTCTTCTCAGAAAATTCATTATGGTGTATAGAAAAGCTACTCATGTTTTAATGTTGATTTTGTGCCCTGCTATTTCAATAAAATTTTTTCTGGTGAAATGTTTATACTTGTCTTCCAAGTATAGCAACATCTCATCTGCCAGTCGGGGTAATTTGATTGTATTATTTGCCCTGTTTTTAAGATTCTCTTAGCTTTTTCTTTCACTTTATTGTTCTGGTTAAAATTTCAAGTATTATGTTAAGTCAGAATAATCAGAAAGGACACTCTTGTCACAGTTCTGATTTTGGAGGAAACATTTCCAAAGGAAAATTGGTATGATGTTGGCTTCTTGATGCTCACAGATTCAAATATCCTCATAGAATATTTGCAAGTCAAATTCAATAACATATCCCATGATCTAATTGATTTTATTCAGTATAATTAATACATATAATGAAGCGCATAAATAAAATTAAATATGCAAATGATATTATCCTCTCAATAGATACAGCACATTTTGGTTATAAAACCAACTGAGAGAAAAAGATGAGAGATTAAGTTTAGTACGTTTAAAAAATCTCAAAGTGCTGCAGTATTATAGGACGTAATATTTCCTGAATTTGACTGTGAAGAGGGTGTTGCTTATTTGCACAATGGTATGTGATTTGTTATGCTTGAGCCGAATCTGTCCTGCTCACTAAAGTTGAAGTTTGAGGTCTTTATTTATCTTTATTTAAAAAAACAAATTCTAATTTTATCATTTTTCTTATTTTAGTGTTTCCAAAATTTATTTCTATCCTGCTATCTATTGCATTATTCTTACATTTGTTTTAGGGCATGCAACACTTTTCATGCCTCCTTTGAGACATTTAGTGTGTTTTATCCTCCCGAGGACTAAGAAGATTGCGAAGGCTCCTCTTCATCCATTATTCTAGATACAATATTTTGGGATTTATTTAAGAAACATGAGATCCCCGTTTTCCTGTTTCTTGTTGCATTGCTCATTTAAGTCCTGCTCTTCATCAAAAGATGAAATATTCATTCACATACTGTCAAAATGTTTAATATATATCAAGAACTGTGTGAAGCATCGGTAATTCAGAAGTATATTCATTGTCACCAAAGTGGAAACACCCAGTTATAAAGATATATATCTTAAGGGCAGGTTTCTATTGAGCTACGATGAACTGAATATTCATAGCGGAAGTGGTGAGTGCTCTGTTCTTTTCCTTTCAAGGCGGCGAGGATTTAATATGCTGAGTGGACAGTGAGGTGGGAGTTGACAGACATGCGCCTCTGAACCTCAGCGGGAGAGCTGAGGGGCACTCTAGGCACCCTCAGAAGGTTCCCCAAGGCAGACCTCGGATGCCACCGGCCAACACTCTTGACCTCCTTTTTCATTTTGGTGTGCCCATTTTGTAGCACACTACTGGGGTCACTTCATAAATCAACTACTTCCACTTCCATCTCGTTTTGGTGTCTGCTCCTGGCAAACCATATGAATCAATATATTCTAAGCTGAGGCATTTTTGTGTGGTAAGGTGCTTCTTACTTTTTTTTAATACTAGAACAATTATAAAATAAGAAATTTTGTTATTTTTGAAATTTTTTTCCTCATCTAACTCAAGGTTTCTTCCTGCCTTAGGCAAGTTGAAGAATGGCTATCCTGAAGGGCCCACAGTCCCTGTGATAAAGCATCGATTACAGTGTTGCCCCCCTCATACCTCTGCCCCAGGCAAGTGCCACAATGAAAGGGACAACTTGAGATCTCTGAAATGACAAAGCTGACATGATTATTTTATGAGATTGTGTTGTGTGTAGAACTGATTTTCTGAGCCTTGCTTATGGTTCCCTTTGTAGATTTTATCCCAACAGTAGACCTTCTTTAACAACAATTGCTTTTCCCTTATATTTTTTGAAGTATGATTCATTAGAAGAGACACCTAGATATTTTATTGCTTTCTCAGCAAATAGTTAGAAGTATTCTACTCACAAGATAAGTTTTCTTTAAATTTCTAAAAAATCTATCTATCTATCTATCTATCTATCTATCTATCATCTATTTATCTATCCAGAGGGGGAGAGAGGCAGAGAGAAAGAAAGAAAGAAAGACTGTCAAAACAATGTATATATACTTTAGGAAAATAAAAACAAATATTTTAACACTATATTTATTGAGACCTCCTGAGGTTAATGCAAATTACTTTTGGGCTCTCCAATTACTAGAGGTGCTCAAAGTGATCACCCAGACGTTTATTAGTGCAGTGAACTGCTGCCTGGGGACCATGCAATGCAGTGGGTTTTCTGTGATATATAACAACCTCTAGGGCCCCCCAAGTGAGGGTAAAACCAACTGTTGAATAAAATACTAGATTTCTTTTCCTGAAGCTTATATATTTCCTTCTCCCTCTCTATATAATATATATCTTCTCATAAGTATATACATACATCTAGCATTCCTGTATGTGAAATAGACAGAAGTATAGAGTATCAAGAAACCTGAAACATAATATATTCAATCTTATTTTTCTGTCATTGACACCTATAGTTAGAATAGGCTGCAAGTGTAACAGAATGCACAGTTGTAAAATGTTGAAAGGCTTATTTGGAACTTATACAATATTTCTTCTTCTTATACAATATTCTTCTTATACAATATTTCCAAGTTCCTTAAAACTTCCAAGTTTATGGGTATCATAATTTCAAATTTAATTAAAAAGAGTATGCTATAAAATATCCAAGTATTCCAACTGCATAAATAACCAGTTACTTAAATATGTTAATCTATTCAAAGTACATTTTAATGAGAATAATTTCATATTTCAGATTAGTTAGGTAACAGGTTAGCATGAGTAATGTATAGATCAACCTGCTCACTAGCTCTCATCGCAGCTGTCAGAGAAGCACGTTCCCAGAAAGCCATAGAGAGAGGTAATGTAAATGTCAGCAGTGTAAGAGGAGGGCCACATGCTGACCTGGACCGAAGACAGCAGAGGGAGGAGATAGTCCTGAAATTCAGGGGAACCAAAGAGAATGAGAGATAAATATATCACAAAACATTGACAAGTCTGTATCAATTTTGTTTCCAGAACCAGACTTGATGAGATCAAATAAGTCTATATACAATATGTACACACACGGGAACACTAACAGACATTAGGAAGGAAGGAATGCTGTCATGTGTAACAATATGGATGAACCTGGAAAGTATGATGCTGAGTACACCGCACTTGCTTCAGGAAGATAAGTGTATGATTCCACTTGTATGTGGTACTCAAAAGAGACAGCCCAGGTTACTTCTTCCTTCCCTTTCCTTTTTCCTTCCTTCTCTCCCTTTCTTCTCCTCCTCTATCCTTCCTCCTCTCCATTTTTTGTCTTTTCTTGCTCTCTTCCACCTTCCTCTTTTTCCCTCAGCCTCAATATTATTTCATCACCCTTTTTTATCTTATTAAACACAAAAACGTTTCAATAGAAAAATTTAGGAAATATAGAGTAATAGGCTAAGAGTAATGATTCATAGACTTATTAGTAGTGAGGCGTTCCTGGGTAACGAGATATAAAAAGAGATAAGAGGTAGAATTGCATCTTTTTACATAGTCAATTCATTCTAAGTGTTATCCAATAGATGTGTATAAGCTAAGATTCCAGATCACAGCTTCATTTTATTCTTGGTAAATTCTCCCAAGAAATAATAGGATATGGTTTACAAATAGAAACTTTATTTGGATTATTCAGTACATTTCAACCAGACCCCAGACTGTCAAAGATCAGACTCAAAGACAGTGTGAACATTCCCCATCAACAAACCCTTCCTGGAGACAGACATTGCCTCCTTCAAAGGGATATAACCTGAAAAACACAAACAATTGAATCTGTAGAAACTTACTGTCGGCTCCACATTATGTAAAACTCCATTTCCAAATTTAGTTAAAATAATAAAAATATAATTATTTCCCATGATACATTGTTAATGAGACTCAGTTCCATTTCTAAACAACAGAATGGACATTTTTGAAATGGACATTAATAAAAAAATACAAAAGATCAGAGTCAAAGAGTTAGTGTTCTGAAAGAAAGGGAAGAGAGTCTGGGGAGAAGGGTAGATGAAAGGAGGGTGAGAAAGTGAAGCAGAGGACAACATGTGATCTCTCTGTTTCTCTCTCTGTCTCTCTCTCTCTACACTTGCACCTGTAGCTATCAATTCTTTATAATGAATCTATTTAGTATGGACCACAAACATAGGAATAAAAATGTCAGTCTCCAAACTCTCCCAAATTAAAAACATTATAAAGTAAGCTTTGCTTTAACGCCTACTTTGTTTTTCTCTTTTTAGTGAACATAATACAGATCAATGGATCTCATTGGCAGATTCAAACGTGAGCATATACAGTGGTACCTCTGTTCACAAACTTAGTGTGCTCCAAGATAGCCAGCATTGTGTTCATCACCTGATGCAGAGTTTGCAAACAAAAACAAAATTCTGCCAAGCACTTTTTGTGAACCAAATTGTTAACCAATTGTAAACCAAGGTGTCCCTGTCTTTTGAAGTTTTATCTCTGTTAAATGCCTGCCCTATCTGCTTCTTCCTTCCTGTTCTCTTTCTCTTCTCTAATGATCTCCTTTTTACTTTCCTGTCACTTTTCTTATATTATTTTATTTCCTCAGTTTGGTTTTTAGATTCCACCTATACGGGAAAACATGATTTTTGACTTTCAGAGTCTGACTCATGTTGCTTAATATGAAGGTATTGAATTCTATCCATTTTCTTTTTTTTTAAAATTCTATCCATTTCATGCTAAAGAGATTGCTCCATTTTTCTTTGTGGTTGTGTAATACTTGACTGAGTGTGTACAGCACAGTTTCTTTATTCATTCACCTATTGGAGGACATCTTGTGTGTTTTCACAGATAATTATAATACTTTCATGTCACCTAAAATTTACAAGAGGAGAGGTTAATTTCAGCTCTTGGTTTCAGTGGGATTTGTCCTGGTTAGATACCTCCAAAGCAAAACTGCCGTGCAGATTGGCATGGCAGGAGAAAGGTGCTCATCACATGGCAAACCGAAGTGGAGAGAATGTGAAGGGGTATCAAGAACAAGAATTCACTCCCTGGATTCATCCCCAGTGACCCACATTGTCTAGGGAGCTGACATCTCCAGACCTTATCAAACTCTATCAACCAGTTTAAAAGGCTTCAGAACCACCTTGTCAAGTACAGTCACTATAGCACTATATTCCTGGTACTAAAATTCTACATTAGTTTTTCTATCACCGGGAAAAATACCTGGTACCCTGAAATTAATGGAGGAAAAGTTTGTTTTGCTTCACAATTACAATGGATTTAGTCCAGTGTAAGCTTGTTCCAAGGCAAAAAAGGTCAGGGAAAATGCATGGAAGAGGTAATTTGCTTATCCCTTGGCAACCAAGACAAAGAGAAGAGGGCAGAAAAGATTTGGGGAAATGATAAAAATACCTCTTTCCATATTATGCCTCAAGTGACTTTCCCCTTCCCAGAGGGCTCCACTTCAAACATGAGACGTTGGGAATTGTTTTAGTTCTAAGCTCTAATAACCATTATGGACTGGGCCCCTAAACATAGATATTCAGATATCTTTATAGTGTGCTAATAGCATTAGAAATTATACCAAGAAGTGGAATAGGATTGACCCAAAGAGAATTTTTATGTTTAATTTGTTGAGAAATTTCCATATTGATTTCTATACTGGCTACACTAATTTATATTGTTTTTAGCACTGTTAGGGGGATTCTCCTTCCTTACATTCTCACCAGATTTTTAAAGAGAAAGAGGTTGTTTGTTTCTATGTTCTTGATAATAGCCACTCTAACTTGAGTGAGATGAAAGCTCAGTGGAATTTTGATTTGTACTTCCTTAATATGTAAACATGTTGAATATTTTTTGTACACTTATTGACCATGTGTAGTTTCTTTAGAAGTGTCTCGAGTTATTTTGCCTATTTATTATAATTTTAGGGGGATGATTAAGATTGGGATTTTAAGGGGGAAGATTAAGTGATTTGAGTTCTTTTTTTTTATTCATATCTTTATTGGTCTTTTATGAATACACATCATCATCACTTTCAACATTGAGAGTTTCTCCAGAATATGACACAACTTGACTCTCATTTTATCCCCTTCCCCCACCCACACTGCAACCACCACCCCCTATATACATGAACTTTATTTCCTTTTTTTTATTACTACCACATTATTTTCCCCTTGTTATTTTCTCCTACACCCTCTTTCCTTTTAAATATTTTCTATTTCACAATATCAAGTATACATACTAGAACTCATTTACATGTTAATTTTCTCATACTAGAGAAAAGATACTATAGTCACACATCTATGAACTATTTATTTCACTTATGAGGATGTCTTGAAGGTATATCCTTTTGAGTGTGAATGACTCAATCTTATAAGTTTTAATGGTAGCATGATACTTCATTTTGTAAAAGAACCACATCTTCCTTATCCAGTCTCCAGTTCTTTACATATATTCTGAAACTTAATCTAGAGTTGCTGGAAAAGAATTTATCCTGTTCTGTAGGTTATTTTTTAATATTGTTGATTTTTTGATGTGAAGAACCTTCATAATTATGTAATCCCATTTGTCGATTCTTCTTTCTATTCTTTCCTAGGCTGCTGGTGTTTTGTTTAAGAAGTTGAATTGTTTTCTCTATATTTTCATTTAGAAGTTTCAAAGTTTCAGGTTTTATATTTAAGTCCTTATCTCACATCAAAAGCCCTTTTAACAGGGGGAGACTAGGTACTTATCTTCCACTTATGGATAAAAGCATTTCCATTTGGTAGTTTTTGGAGTCTGTTTCTGAATCTACTTATGGATCTAACTTTCCTAACATCATTTATTAAAGAACTTGTGTTTTCTATGACATATAGTTTTGGACCCTTCATCAAGGACTGCATGATGCAATTGTGTACTTTCCCCTCATGACTTCTATCCTGTCCCACTGTTCTATATGTCTGCCTTGTTGTGTGCTAGTATTAGGCTGTTGATGTTTATTTTAGTGATGAAGATTAGAAAGGGGAAAAGTTCAGTGCCTGGTAGTAAATGTATATATATATATATTTTTTTTTTTTTTTTTTCTGATTTTTTGAGACAGGGTCTCGCTTTGTGGTTCAGGCTGGCCCTGAGCTCAGCCTCCAACTCACATCACAATCCTCCTGCCTCTGCCTCCCGAGTGCTGGGATTACAGGCGTGAGCCACCACGCCCGGCACTGTGGCATGTGGTACTGGTTGCTGCTGGGTGTGGGTCTCCATACCCAGTATTGGTATGTGGTTACCGGGGAATCGAACCCGGGCCCTTGCGCTTGGAAGACAGGCGCCGGAACCACTGAGCTAACTCCCCGGCCCAAATGTATATATATTTCAGAATTTATGTAATAATTTAATACATCATTTGAAATTATGTGTAATTTCATAAATCATTTGAAATTATGGTAAGTAGAGAAATGTTATTAGAGTGTTAATATTGTCAGTAGATTTGACAGGAAGGGGAAACTTGGAAAGATTAATAACTGTGGGAAAATATTGCAATTGTCAAGTTCCAGTCCATCTTACTAAGGGATAAACTATTTTAGAGTTGAGTTTTAAGAAACTGATTATTCCTTTTTGAAATCCATGTAATTCATGTTCTAACATATTTTAATCCTATTGTCAAAGTTGACATAATAGGATAGATTGTTTCATAAATATAGCTATTATAGGTATTAGTAGCTTAATGAAATATTTTAAAATTGTGTTCAAATTTACATTCAAATGAATTATTTGCAGTGTCAAGTGACAACATTTTGCCCTCTGTGTGGGTAATGTATTGACCCAAAGCTATTATTTTGTATTGAAATAGATTTTCGGTTTTAAGATTGGCTGCTTACATTTATGAAATGTAATCCACATTGATTTTGAGTGTTGCTCCCTATACAGAAGATTAATCAATTACTAATATAAACATGGCACTTGAAGACATAATGAGAAAGAACATACACCAATGAAGGGAGTATATTTTCTCCTGGGAAACAATTCCACAGCCTCCTGCTGACTCAAGAGTACTGCTTTCATCTTGTACTCCAGTAGGTAGCACAATTCCAATGGAGACGGAACAGAAGAACAGAAAATCTACACATGCTATGAATATCATTACGCTCTGTGTGAAGGATTCTGAAACAGTCTCCAAAAACTGCCAAATGGAAACAAATGCTTTCTTATCATTCCAAGTACTCATATTTCAGTTCATCTCTTTAGATATGCATTTGGACTATGTGAATCCTATGGAAATGTCATGTATTCTAATACTGGAATCACGAATAGAAAACTTCCTGAAGAAATACCTGGATTATTTTCTAGGTATACATTACTTCAAAGAATAATATTAACACTGAGCACTTGTTAATTACTCTTGCAAGATTATGGTCTAAACCTTATTTTTCTATTTTTTCATGAATATGAGGGTCACAGTCCAAAGCTTTATGTAGCCAGGTATATGACTTCATTTATCCCCCCACATTTTTAAAGCTGTCACTGGTGCCAGAGAATTTGGTTGGACTGACATTATTTGCTGTTCAGAGAGTCATGTTTGTTATTATTCTTCCTTCTGTACTGTCCAGGGCTTTGCAAATTGCTTGCTTGGGGATTTGTTCCAATATCAGGAAAGATATTGAAGTTAAAGCAAGCTGATCTTTAATTTTGAAGGCGCTGTATTTTGCCATGCTTTTCAACTGCTCACCTTTTAACCTCTTCAGTTTCTTATGAAAGAAAAGGTATTTTAATCTGTTCCATCTGGAGAGTAGTTGGATATAATACCTCAAAACATGCAAATCATGGGTACTAAAATTTTAGTAAAACCCTTAACTAAGTCATATATCACCAATAGTTCATTGTATTTGGCTTTTGAAGCAAGTTTCAATTATTTTCGTCTCTCTTCTATTACATAACAATTTCCAGGGACTTATGTAATTATGATTGAACTTGGGCAGTTTTCTTTGAAAAAGGACTTGAAAATCTTTATAAACTTTTAATCTATACAGAAAGAAATATCCACTATGACAGTCTTTCACCTTATTCAAGGAGTGATCATAATAATGTAATATCATTAAAAGTAGTAGATTTTAAAATGCAAAGCTTAGTATTTGCCAAAGTCCAAGAGGAAATATTGAACCAAGGTCTAGGCTGTGGCTGCAACACTACCTCAAGACCCAGTGCCAGCACCACCTCAGACTCCCAAAGGCACCCAGGGTTCCTATGATGATGCTGGAGCAGAAGCCTTTCTCAGCTAATATGAAGGCAGAAGACTCATGGAACTCACTCGCTGTTACTTGTGTGGGGCTGGTGTTCTCCACCACTGTTTGTATAGGCAACCATCAAGTGAGGTCTTTCAAACCTCAACTACATAAAAGTGCCGTGAGTATTGACTTAGGGCAGGAGTAGGTCAATTCATAAGTACGGAGTTAATCAATAGTGTACATCAATCCCATCTTTTTAGATGTTAAACCCAAGTATTAGTTTTATAACTTTTTTATCACTGTTTTTGAAATGTGGTTTTAATCTTTTTTGCGTAGACAACAAGGTTCTGTTAAGTGTGCCTTTGGGAATCCCCCTCCACTCAGGCAGTGTTTCATTTGTGGCTCAAATTCATCTAAAAATCCTTTACTTTAAGTATCTATGCTCTATTTTTCTGAATTTAGGACACCAAGTGGAATTTCCACTTGGAATTTTGGTGTGCTGTGCCCCGTGCTGGGCAGTCAACACTCACTTTCTTGCTTACTTTCAATCTTCGCCCTTGATGTAGAGATCATGATGATTCCTGATAGCAAAAGAGGAGGAGCAAAGAATTTCCCAGAAGGACACATTCTGTGTGTGGGCACAGGACCAGTGAGGGGGTATGGGGTGCTCCTCACTGCCTGGAAGAGTTGGTGTGAAAGCGGAGGCTGCTGTCCAGCTCCTCAGTTTCATGCATCTCTGTGGATGTGTCTTTGTGTATCTGAAAACTGCAGCGGACCAAGACGGTTAACTTAGGTCCACTCTGTGCCCCTAAAAGTGTCTAAACAAGGAGCATGCTCACCGATTTTGGCAGAGTTGACGTTTACTGTCTTATCTTCTGACATTTTTATTTACATTTTTAAATAGCTAGTGAGTAGCATTGTACTCTGTTTACATCTTGGAAGTTTCTCTTCCGTGAATTTTTGTTCTGTATATTTTGTCTTTTCAGTGGAGTTTTCATGGTTTTATTTTTATGTTTCTTTTTAAAAAATGTTGACCAATAAACAATTTTTTTCAGAGTTTTCATTTTAACTCCATTTGAGGTATTTTTTTTCAAACTTTGGAACAATATTTTTTTAGTCAGTTGTAAACATTGCAAATAACTTTATTAAGTTGTAATATGGCTTTCAAATTTATCTATAGATGTGATTCTAGAGACTTCCATCTTATAATTGTTTTATATTATAAACATTTTAAAAGAATTCCCAAATTTTACGTTGGTTCTTCATTCACTACAAATAAGTTATATACCAGCATTTAAAAAAGAAAGAGTTACTATATTTTTCAAAAGAAACAAAAATCAATGAGAAATCAGAGTATATATATTGAAACTAATTTTACATTGAATAAAAGACAATGGGATTTTAAAATTCATTCTGCATTCAAGTTGTTTCAGAATGTCAGTTTACTTGGAGAATCTAAAGAAAAATCTAGCCTCACAGAGATATATAATTGTAAAATGTAGAGTATTTGCAGTCTTTTTTGATTGTATCATTTTTTATAATACAGTAAAGCTTGATGATGTAATTTCTTAAAGGTCAGTCATAGTGTGGGATATGAAACCATACAAAAGTGTTTTGACTTTGATTAAAAAGCACTGATGACTTTGCACTTTGAATCAAGTTTTTACTCATGCATGATTCTTTGCAATAAGTTATTGATTCTGGATTTATACCTTTTTATATTTTGACATTCAATTGATGTGGAATTTATTTCATACTTCAACAAAATAAATGCATCCATCTTTATCTTTCTTTGGTATAATTTAGTATATATTCTAGCAGTTCCCTAGTGGGGGAATACACTCATATATTCTCATAATTAAGCTCTCTATTTCTATCATCGATCAAATGAAGCACTTACATAGATTATAGTGGAGTTGAAAATTTTCTATTGATTAGTGCCCTCGTAGCTTTCTCAAAATCATACTGCAGTAAATTTACTCATTTCTTTGTGGTGATGCTGATGTACACAAAGCTACTGAGTTACCGGTTGCATAAAAGTGCAGCACATATACTTATGTGCCGCACACAGCGCTTGATGGCCATGGCTCAGTGCTTAGGGAAGGTCCATTCTGCCATAGCTACAATCTTGAAGAATAAGAGAAAATGGGGAAAGCTGCCAGGATCTGCTTCATACCACCACAAAACCATCAAAGAATCATGAAGGGCTAAGTGGCAACACAGAGAACCTATACAAACTAAAAAAAAATTAGTATCAGGGATCAAACCCAGGGCTTTTTCACAAAGCAACATCCTCAGTCTTTATTTTTCTTTTTTAAATTTTGAGGCAGAATCTTGCTAAGTCACCAAGTTGCTCAGATAGGGCTGGAATTTACAATTCCCTTGGCTCACCTTCTCAGGTTGCTGGAATTACCAGTGTGTACCCAGTTTAGAGAAACTTAATCTGATCTGGAGAACAAACATGGGTGTATTACTCCCAGCACTTTTATGATCATAGTCAAAACAAAACTTTCTTTGTAGTGTTAAAAGCCTAGACCCAACTGTGATGTTCCATGTATATTACTTCAAGATGCTTTAAAGATGCCAGAAAGACATCACTCATTACAAAGTCTGAAGTGAGTGGAGACCCTGTAATGCTAGCAGGAAGGCAGCTGGTGAGTTTGTGGAAAGTCTAGATGAGCCCAATATGGAGGAAAGTAGCTCGCAGTACAAGTCTTCCTTACTGATGAAATTTCCTGCTGGCAAAGGATGCCTACAAGGACTGTCAGCCATAGAGAGGCCACGTCGGTGCCAGATTTCAGGACTTGAGGAGGGGACAGTGGTCTTATTTAAGGACAGTGTCGCAGAATGCAAGTGGAAACTTGCTGTGATCCGGTCTGGTGAGTCTGCGGGGATGTGCACATATGAGTAGCACCCACTTCCTAACCCTAGACAGGCACAAGATACAGGTAGAAAAGCGAATTACGTACGTCAGTGTAGTAACGAACACACTGTTTTTATCTTTCACACCATGTTTACCGTATCTTTCCATATTCATAGACACATACGATTGCGTTACATTTTTGATGTTACATTTTTGATGTAATGCGTTACATTAAGTGCAGTGATCTTCTGTACTGTAGGTTTGTAGTCGAGGAGCAAACGTCTGTGCCTCACAGTGTAGCCGTTCAAAAGGCTGCAGACTCTAGGTTTGTGTAAGCGCACTCTGATTATATAGTGGCAAAATCATCTCACGATGTGTTTCACAGAATTGAGCAATGCGTGTCTGTACACACATCTGTCTTCGAATTTTTATTTGGCTTTTATTCCTCTGCGTCTTTTCTATACGAGTCTAACACGGCTGAATTCACTGAGGCTATGTGAAATAAATGAATACTGATTAAGGCATGCCTCTTTTTCTTGATTTCTTTTTCAAAATTACTATACCTTCGATGGATCATTGTTTTCTGGATAAAGTGTTAAAGAAGTTTATAAATTCCCTTCCAAAATCTTCCTGGTATATGTAAGTTAATAGAATCATAAGTGTAATTCATTATCCTCTTGTATATTGTCAATTATTTCCTGACTACTTTAGAGTTTTGTTGCTACTATGATAAACATTTATTACTTCTATTTCTGGTTCAGTTACTTTTGAATTGAAAATATATATGGATTTTCTCTTTTTTTATTAGTGTGTATTAATAATACAGAATGGTGTAGTTTATTTAGAGAAATTGAGACATGCATTTAAAATATCTTAATCATCTTCAATCCTGTTATACTATTTGAAGGACCTTTTGTATGGCATATATAAGAAAGCATATGTTATTTAATATTCTTTCTCCATTGTGAATATATGTGTATATCATCTTTCTCAACTGTGAATATATGTATGTACATTCTTTCTCCATTGTGAATATGTATATGAATATTTCATTATATATATCATTCATTTCAATATATATATATCAGCTTTTCTTCATCCATTTACCTGTTAACAGGCATCTAGGCTATTTCACGGCTTAGCTATAGTGAACTGCACATCTATAAACACAAATATGCATCTATCCTACAAAGTGATGTCTAGTTCTTTTTGATATATATTCAAACTGGGATAGCTAGATCAAAAGGTACATCTGATTTTAGTTTTTTGAGGAATCTCTACACTAATGCAACTAGTTTGCATTCTCATCAATCAGTTAAAACCAACCAACAATTTTAAACTGATCTCTGTATCTGGCAAACTTCAGTCTGCAGTTGGGTATAAGAATGTGCTGATTCATTTGATGTCATTTTTATAGGGTCATAACATGAAAAACTCACATGTCACTGTGTGCACAACGAATAATGCAGATGTTGACATTTTAGTATAAATCATAAAAGCATATAGCGATGTTAATATTTTTAGCATTGCATGATACTACAGATGTCTCCCTTATACTTGTAAGTTACTTTTCTTCTCTGATTTATTGTTTGGAATTCTTCTACTTTGTTTTCAAGAATTCAGGACAAAGATGCATGCTAGATTTTTTCATGAAATACAATGTTTGCTTCCTCTCTATGACTTGAAATAATAAAAATAAAAACCTTATTATATATTCTAAAAGTCTCTATCTTTTTAAAGGGGATTTAATGCAGTTGAATCTTTCATAATTAGTGAACTGATGTTTTGACATTTTACCAACATTTTTCTTTATATTACAAATTTCTTTAACATCTTTGGCTTTTGTTTTACTAATTCATTTCCCTTCATATTTCATTTATTGTCCTTCTATGGGTTGGTATTCACATGTCTTTTTTTCTATTCTTATAGTGGTAATTTAAATTTATTTTAAACAACATTGCATTTAATATAAATTTCTTTTAAACAACATTGCATTTATAAATATATATATATTTATATATATAATTATATGAATGTGGGAATATAGGAAAACCTACTAATATTTCATAATTAATAGAACATAATTTCAGATCCCTCTAGGAATATATAATATTTACACATTAGACAAATAGATACATAAATAAGGAAATTTCTTTAAAAGAGTTGATTTAGTATAGTTAATGAATAGCCCTCCGACCCATTAAATTAATAGATTTTATTATCATAATGTAATCGGGGTGCACAGCAAACATGCACTAATAAAAGTTAAGACAAAAGCATTATAGACTGAATGACAAGAATAGTGAAAGGTTAGGTAGCAACACTTTTTATTACATTACTTGTCAGTTAGAACAGGGTAGATGCTCTTGGAACGTACACATCAGCAAACAAGTTAGCTATGTAAAAGCAAACTGATGGGCGCTATGCTGCAGCTAGACAGGGATGAGAAGTCCTGGCATATTGTCCTTTTGGGGTAGAGGAAACTCGGACTAAGGGGAGAGGTGAAGGAAGACACACTTCAGACTTTCGGGAAAGTTTTGGCGAACACTTCCATTTTTATTGAAAGATACACACATTTATATAGCTAGTGGCAGTGAGAATCACCCTACGGGTCCGAGGCGGATTGGTTGAAGCATACAGAGAGGTGGGCGGTTGTACAGAGGCTAAGGATTGATTTTGTGGTTTTGGAGAGGAGTCATGACAAAGCGGGCGGGGCTGAAGTCCATTTGGCCTTAGGTCAATTTCTACACGTGAAGGCGGGTATGCTCAGGTCTCTATTATTCTCCCTCTGTGCAAGGAAACAAAAGTGCAGTGTACATGTCCCAGCCAAGCCTGGATGCGGCCTTTACTGGCATTCTAGTGAGCAGAGGAGTAATCTATGTATGAATACTGTTTCATAAAGTTAGAAAAGAGAAATTTGGATCTTCTTGCCATAAAGAAGTGATTAGGGGGGGCCGGGGAGTTAGCTCAGTGGTTCCGGCGCCTGTCTTGCAAGTGCAAGGGCCTGGGTTCAATTCCCCGGTAACCACATAACAATACTGGGTGTGGAGACCCACACCCAGCAGCAACCAGTACCACATACCACAGTGCCGGGCGTGGTGGCTCACGCCTGTAATCCCAGCACTCAGGAGGCAGAGGCAGGAGGATTGCTGTGATGTGAGTTTGAGGCTGAGCTGAGGGCCAGCCTGAACCACAAAGCGAGACCCTGTCTCAAAAAACCTGAAAAAAAAAAAAAAAAGAAGTGATTAGGGTGATACATTTACCCTGATTTTAACATTACACAATGTACACACATAGAAAAACATTGCATTAATTATATATAATTATTATTTTGATATAAGTTAAAATAAAATTAAAATAAAATAAGCCAATGAATTTTCCAGCTCAGAATTTTACTTGTAAATGTGAAGTTGATGATAAGTGAATTTTACATTAGTCAATACATTGTTAACATTCATTTAACAATGGATATTAATTTATTATGAGTCAACAATGTATGAAACTGATAGGCCCAATGACCATTATATTTTCAGCCTGAACAACTGAAGGAAGAAAATAACTGGATGAGATAAAGCTGGTTTATGATGAAACATAGTATTGGTTTGGAAGAGTAGAGACATTACCAAGAAGTCAGTTTCCAACACATTGTCTTGTCCATAAAGCATTACTAATCTAAAATTCAGGGAAAGATTGAGACTCTGTATTTAATTTTAAGAGTTGATCATCTTCAAATGAATTTTGAAGTCAAGGTGGAGCTTGAGGTTCCAAGAGAAAAGCTGAGAATAAAAGTCTTTGAAGTCTCCAACTTTGAAAAGTTAGGTAGAAAGACAATCAACAGGGGCCCGGGGAGTTAGCTCAGTGGTTCTGGCGCCTGTCTTGCAAGCGCAAGGTCCCGGGTTCAATCCCTGGTAACCACATAACAATACTGGGTGTGGAGACCCACACCCAGCAGCAACCAGTACCACATACCACAGTGCCGGGCGTGGTGGCTCACGCCTGTAATCCCAGCACTCGGGAGGCAGAGGCAGGAGGATTGTAATGTGAGTTTGAGGCTGAGCTCAGGGCCAGCCTGAACCACAAAACGAGACCCTGTCTCAAAAAAAAAAAAAAAAAAAAAAAAAAAAAAAAAAAAAAAAAAAAAAACCTAAAAAAAAAAAAAGAAAGACAATCAACAAAAGGCATAAAATTCTGATGATGTGAAGCAAAATCAAGACAATGGTGCATACAAAGATGGAAACGTTAACTGTTAGAAGTGAGCAAATCACAAAATCTCACCTATCAGTCATAGCAGTTTGGTGGAGGGCTTGGAGGAAATCTTGGTCCAAATGAGGAAAATAAAGAATGAGAGGAAAAGCTGGGAGTGGTAAATAGACACTTTTTTTTTCTACAAAAGATGTCAGACAATTAGGTTTGTGGGAAGACTGCACAGAAGGTAGATTGGGGTGAGTAAATTACTTCTTTTGTTCATTTATTTTTAGTGATTCAAGAGAAAGTGGATCAATGACTAAGGAACAGTTACAGTTGTATATAGATTCCTTGATCAAGTCTGAAAGGCTGGGATTTGGTCAGCTGGTGACAGACTTTAGAGAAAAGCTGAAAGGTCTCATTTTTTCCTTAAGTCTCATTCTGGTTAGTTTTTGAGTTTCTTTTCTGGACTTGTTAACTGGAGGCACAAGTGGAAATCAATTTGCATGTGTTTCCCGGGAGATGGAGAGGGAAGAGTTTTTAATGCCACAGAGGAACTTGTCGATAGTTAACCTCCCACGATTCTGCATGGACTAAATGTTGGTTTGAAATGTGTTCTCTTTTAAGGTGCCATTTTGGTGCTGAGACAAAGCTGTACTTTTAAATGATTGTTATCAGTCATCTTGTCTTATGAACTACATAGATGTTGTACATTACTGATCATAAAAGAGCTCCCTCTAAGCCAAAGTTTAATTGCTTCTTGAAAATTCCAGGGACAATATGATAACACTCATGGCAGGTGGTTTTGAGTGAAAACCAAATGAAGAACACCATCAACTGTTGCAAACATATATATTTTAATTTTATGATAGCTACCTTGCAAAAGTTCAGATTTATATATTGTTACATTCTATTCCTCAGAAAATATCCCTACATTAGAAACTGAAATTTTCAGTTTCTATCAGGAACAAATTAAGAATAGAGATTATAAGTAATTTGCTCCCCCAGTAATTTGCTCCAAGGCAGGAACCTGGCTTCTTTCTTACCTTTCCAGGTTAAACTACAGCACTTAAGAAGAACCATTGCTACTTTTCTCAGCTTTGAATCTTCTGAATCTTTTTCTCCTCTTGTGATTACAACAAGCCTATGCTTGATTTCCTTTGAAGTTCTGTTTTAGGCCTTTGATTATTTTGTATAAGTAGTTCCTTAAAAAGACTTACTTAAAGTTAACATCTAAAATGCAGTCACTCCAATGAAGCCCTAACAGGGTGGCATTTACACATCAGAATTATCATTCTGCTAAGTGCTCTATATTGGTGGTCTTCAAAGTGTATTGATGAAATGTGCAAATAAATCAGAATGAATTTAGGGATATTGTTCCCCAAAAATGACAGCCTCCTTCCTAGATCTGAACTATATCAATAACTAGATACCCCCAAGTGGTTAAATATACTCTTCGTTTGTATTTGTTGAAAAACTTAACATTACAATATTAGCACTACAAAATTTTAAGTTAATTTCAGGAAAGAAATTTATTTACATTTTTGCTCTGTTGGTGGTTTCCTTTGCTGTGCAGAAGATTTTTAAAAGAATGAGGCCTCATTTGTTGATTTCTTTAGCCAATTCCTGTGCTATAGAAGTTTTGTTCATGAAGTCTTTCCCTAAGCCAATGTCTTCCAGAGTTTTACCTAACCTGTTTTGCAGAAGGTTTAGAGTGTCTGTTTTAATATTTAGGTCTCTTATCCACTTTGATTTTAGTTTGGTACACGGTGAAAGAGTTAGATCTAGTTTTAGTCTTTGGCAAGTTAAAGCCCAGTTTTTCCAGCACCATTTGTTAAAGAGGCTATCTTTCCTCCATTGAGGAATTTTGGCTCCTTTGTCAAAGATGAGGTGGCTCAGTGTATCTGGAGTAGTTTCTGGATCTTCTAGTCTACTCCATTGGTCCTTGGGTCTGTTACTTTGCCAGTACCATGCAGTTTTTATCACGGTGGCTTTATAGACAAATTCATATATTTTTTAAAAATAAAAATAGAAGTTTGGGATTAATATATAAAGAATTTTAAGTGGGAAATTTGATAATATGAAGGAGTTTGTCTTCTTATCAAAGTTTATTAAAAGTATCTTCAGGGATGGAAAGTACTTACATAGGACACTGAGAATATTCTCATTCACAAGCAAAATGTCCTACATCATTATTTAGATATTACCAGTGAAATTTTAAATAATTTTTTTGTGTTATTAGGGGTTGAGCCCAGAGCCTTCCCACTGAGCTACAGCCCTTTATTTTTATTTCTTATTTTGAGACAGGATCTCCCTATGTTGCTAAATTGCATAGGCTGGTTCAAACTTGAGATTCTCCTGCCTCAGCCTCATGGTACACTGGGATGATAGGCATAGGCCATCATGTCTGGCCCTAAATAATTTTCTGTGCAGATCATAATTCCACATATGTGATTGGGTAGAAACATGGGCTATTGTCAACTATGTTTAAAACATGCACTGATTTGTATATTTTATACAAAAA
>PVIR01015973.1:0-37402 GCA_004026965.1 Petromus typicus
AAAAAAAAAATCTCTATATAGCACAAATTTGAGTCTAGTAGTGAAAATAAAATCTGAATCATCATGAAGTGCTATTACCTCTTAGGGTGACTTGCATTTGAGCAACAAAGGCAAGACAGGGATATCACAATTCCTGAACTGAAATTATACTACAAAACTGCTGTGATTATAACAGCATAGTACTGGCAAAAGAACAGACTTGAGGCTCAAGACTAGAAGATGCAGAAACAGCTCCAGATATACTGAGCCACTTATTCTTTGACAAAGGAGCCAAATACTTCCACTGTAAGAAAGATAACTTCATCAATAAATGGTGCTGGAAAAGCTGACTTTCCACATGCCAGGTATTAAAAAACTAGACCCTTTTCTTTCACCATGCCCTAATCTAAAATTGAAATGGATCAAAAATCTAAATATTGAAACAAACACTCAATCTGCTGGAAGATAGAATAGGTAGAACACTTGAGGACATATGGGTAGACAAATACTTGATGCACAAAACCCAGACTGAACAGGAAATACTACAAAGAATCAAAAACTGGGACCTCATCATATTAAAAAGGTTTTGGAAAGCAAGAGAGACTACCACCGGGGTGAACAGACCACTCACAGCGTGGTAAACAATTTTACCAGGTATTCATCAAAGGACTATCTAGAATATATATATAAAACTAAAAAAAAAAAAATCATACCTCCCACATTTAAAGAGCCAATCTAAAAATAAGCATCTGAAATGAAAAGACCCCAAATGAAGAAGTACAACAGCAAATATATGAAAAAATGTCCAATATCAGGGGTTATTTATAAAATCCAAATAAAAATAATACTGAGATTCCATCTCCAGAAAGATTGGCTGCTGTCAAGAAATCAATAACAAATGCTGGCAGAGATGTGGGGGCAAAGGAACTTTTCTTCACTTTTACTGGGAATGTAGACTGGTGCAGCTACTGGAAATCAGTCTGGAGATTTCTCAGAAACCTAGGACTAGAGGTTCCATGTGACCCAGATATTCCCCTTCTTGGCATCTGCCTGAAAGAAAATCATCGTAGTACAGCAATATATGCATATCCATGTTTATAGCGGCACAGTTTGTAATAGGTAACTCTTGCAAATGGCCCAAACGCCCATCAACCAATGAATGGATAAAGGTGATGTGGTTTTTTATTCAGGGAGTACTACTCTGCCACAAAAAGGATGAGCTTCAGACATTTATAGCTAAATGGATGGACCTTGAGACCATACCCAAAATAAATTGGACACACTTGTTTAAATACCACATTGTTTCTCTAGCATGAGAAGCTGAAAGTAGAAATAAGACTAAAATGTGTAACCAGTATTGGGAAATGGAAAGAAAATGTTCAAATGTGAACGGGAACAAAGGAGAAGGGAGAAAGACAGGGACAAGAAAAAAAGTGAAAATAGAAGGAAAAAAATGAAAACAAAGCTTTTTCACTGAGGGGAAGAGGTGGGGAAAATGAAGGAAAAGAGGCAGAATGTACCGTGTACAGATGCAAATCTCTTAAGATGAGTGTTATGTATGTCTCAAAATAAACCAATGAATGTCTTGCTATTTAAAAAAAAAATCACTACAGCAAAAGGAAAATAACCAGGTGCTGTCGCATATGCCTATAGTCCCTGTGAGCCATGAGGATCTTAAATTTGAGCCCAGGAATTCAAGACCAGCTAGGTAACTAGGCAACTAGGTAAGACTGCCATCTCAAAAACAAACAAACAAAAAACCCACACCAGATTGGCAAGAATCTGGAAAAATCAGAACCTTGTGAATTGCTACTAGGACTTCAGAAACGGTATAGCCACTCTGGCAAAGTGTGGTGTTACCTCAAAGAAGTTAAACATCACATTACCATCTGACCCAGGGTCTCTAGATACACACTTAAAGCAAAGCCTTGGGTAGTACTTACGAACCAGTGTTCATAGCATTATTCTAAGCACCAAAAGGTAGAAGCATCCTTTCCACCAACAGATGAATGGGAAAATGAATTATTAGACAAGGCATTATTAACCATAAAATGAAGTTCTGATGCATGGTACAACATGGTTGAACTTTGGATGCATTATGCTAAATGAAGTAAGCCAGACACACATGATTCCACTTATATTAGATACCTACAGTCAGACAGTTGACGTTACAAGAGGGTGGGGGTGGAGAGAGGGGGTTACCTTGTCCCTCCCTTCCCGTTTGTTCCCATTCGCATTTGTTGGAAATGATGAAAGCATATAGTAATGATTACAAAACACTAAACATACTTAATGCCACTGAATTGTACACTTAGAAATTACTAGCATTAAAAATACTAGGCCTGTTTAAAAGTTTAGCCTATAAATTATTCACAATAACTAAAAAGGGAAACTTAAGGACCATTTTCAATGCTCATAAAGTTTCTCAATGTTTACTAGAATGTTGGCACTAAACTGGGACATGAGCTTGGTGTTGATTACACCTGGACAAATTTCAGAAATACATGGCCTCCTTGTTATTTATTCCTTGAATGTCCCAGACCCCTGTCAGGGTTCTGCCCCTCCTGCCATGGCCTCCTGCTACATTCCACAGGCTGGCTGTCTACCTCCTTCAGGCCTCTCTCTGCTCCAGGCTAGCTGTCAAGCCTCCACATAACCGGTGCGGTGACACACGCCTGCAATCCCAGTGCTCAGGAGCCTGTGGCCAGAGGATAGCCTTGAGTGTGAAGCCAGTTTCAGCTAGTTAGTGAATTCAGGACCAGCCTGGACTACATGGTGAGACCCTGTCTCAGTGAATGAGAGGAAGGGCATACATGCAGCCTTCTTCCCAGCTCTGCTTTTCTCCCTGGTACCAGTCACTGCCTGGGTCCTTTGTAATTTACATCTAACTTTGTTTATCTCTCCACACTAGAACACAGGCTTCATGGGTGCAGGCATCTTTTTTCTAGTCCCAGCATTCACAACAGAGTCTTGGCTGTCAACAAATCTTTGTTGAGTGAATAGTTGAACAGTTCACCTTACCTCAGTCTCTCCACTACTAAAATGAGAAGGACATTTGTAAAATACAAAGTCATTGGAAAGCCCAGAATTCTAATGCAGCCCGCCTAACTCCAGGGCCTTGGAATTACTGAACACTGGTCCGGCTCAAGACACAGACCAGCTCCCATCTGTTCTCATGAGTGGGGTGAGAGAACAGGTACAGCTGCAGTGCCTCAGGAATTCAGAGACCGCATCTGGCACGGGAAGAGGCCTCTTTCCTGTCCCCACCATGCTCCACGCTTGGGGTCCCATTTGCTCCGGTCCTGAGACCTCGCATAGGTAGGTGGTAATGCCCCTGACTGGTGTGCGGCCATATCTCCACCACACTCTGATTTTACCAAGAGTAGAAGTGAAGCATTTTCAACCACAGTGGTGGTGGTGGTGGGTCAGGCCCTTGGACTCCTGTTGAAGTCCACGAGTCTCTCAGAAATTAGCTGTCACTGTGTCTGCAGCACATCAGGAAAGCTGCCTTGGCTTCGTCCCTCACCACCGGGCAGGCACGCACTTGGAGACTGTGTGGGGTTTTCTGCGAGGCCGTCCAGTAATGGGAGAGTGAGCTGAGATGGAAAGACACTAGTTGACTTTAAAGATGTTGCTTCTCTGATTTTTTTTTTTTAAAGGAAGTGCGTGCTGTACACATGAGAGACTCCAAGCCTGAGAGATGCTGTGGCGGTTGACGTGCACCTGGAGCTCCTAACTGTTCCCCGCCTCTGCTTTGGGACGGGACAGCAGCCATTGCACACAGCCCCCCCTCCCAACCCCCAGAACAGAGCAGCCAGTGGGGGCCTGAGGCTGAGGCCGCCTCTCCTCCCCCACCCGGGGGCTCTTCCCCTCCAGCAGGGGCTGCACTGGTCTTCACCTCTGCCTTCTCACAGTAGCCCTGGGCCAGGCGGTCCTCCGCTCTGGTCTGGAGCCACATTCTGTCCGGGGCTGTCGCTTCCCAGCAGTTTTCTCTGTGGGTAGAACAGAGAACATCTTTCTCTCACTCCTGTGCTTGTCAGTCCTGTTTCATTTGTCTCAAGGTCTAGCCTCTTTTTTTAAAAAAAGGTTTTAGTGAGTCACAGGGAGCTCCGCGGTGGCCTCTGGCACTAGCAGGGACACAGGCTGGCCTCTGCAGGGACCATGGTGGAATCAGAGCTGTGGGTGCAGCAGCGAGACAGCTGAGCTTCGGCCTCAGGCAAGGCCCACCCAGCTCCTGGCAAAGTGCTGGTCACTGAGGCCCATGATAGCACTGACCACACGCCATTTACAAAGAGAAAGTCTTTAAGCTTTCAGAACATGAAGAAATGTACATCTCTGCAGACTCTATCTAGATCAGGCTAAGGAAGCCTCAGCCACATCCTTCTCCCACCCCACCATCAGCCTCACTGAGCTATGGCAGAGCTGGAAAAGTGAACCGGCAGGTGAAATGGTAGATTTCCTTTTTTTAGGTATCAGGAATTGTGCTTAGCAGGCAGGCCCTGAGCCTCTGAGAGGTGAGGCAATGGAAAACCAGAGTGGGGAGCTAGGATGCTAAGCAAAATTTTGTAAATATAAAATAAAATTCAATTCATTTCCTCCCAGGTAACTCTTAGTCAATTCAATGGCTAAAGCCAGAGCCAGCCCTGCCTTTGCCTGGTAAACTCCTTGCAGTTTTTGCGCGTCGGAAGGACATTCCTGGTGGGCAGTTCTAGGGGCCAGGGCTGGGATTTGAGTAATCACAGGCCGCGTGGGGTGTGTGGGAAGCTGTGATGTTTGGTCTGGCTCGCAGTCCTTGACACTGTAACTATTTTAAACAGATCCCACAACCTTTCATTTGCTTCACTAATTTCTCTAAAATAGAATTGTTTATTTGTGGGTCAAAATTGGAGAAGCTTCTTGTTCGTCACCAAACTGCTCTCTGGTGAGATGCAGACAGTGAATGCAGTGGAATCAAAGGGACTCGGCACATGGTACGTGCTCAGTGTCAGCTACTATTCCTAGCTGAATTCTGTGAAAAGATTGCACAGTGTATCTTTGAATTCTCGTGAGCCAGTACAGGCTTTTCAGTAAATATACTGGACCTTCAAGTTATGAGCAGCCTGACATATAACAGCTTGGGTTATGACCAGGGTTTTAATTGTAACTTAGGACCAAAGTCTTGAGTTACGACTCAAACACTGGCCACTTGTGCTTCCGGATGATCGCAGGCACAGAATTAACCCTTACGGAGTTCTGAAAGGAACATGATAACACCCTTTCCTGTGTGGGGTTAGTTGAGGAATCCTGGGCCCTTGTCTCTCTGAGGACACTGAGATCTGCCTGAACACTGAGACTTTGAAGGCTGGGCAGAGGAGCCTGAGCGTTCAGTTGGCCAGTTTGAGTAACCACCAGACGTCCAGGACAGACTGAGTCCAGAAGTCAAGGGTCCACTGTGACTAATCTGGATGTCCTTTCTGACTTGATTGTTCTTCTATATTCTAGTTCTATATTTTCCCTGGTATTTCTATATAAATGTTGTATTTTGTTGTGGGTTTTTTGGTATACAAATTCCTTATATGTATATATCATATTTTATATAATATTACATATACTATATATTATATAGAATTCCTTAGTTATAATTTGTGAAATTTGTCATTTCTTTAGTTATCTTTTCACCTTCTTAATGATGTTCTTCTCTCCCCCACCCCCAGCCTTTTTTTTTAAGTGGGACTCATTATGTAGTTCATGCTGGCCTTGAACTCAGGTAATCCTCCTGCCTCGGCCTCTTGAGTGCTGAGATTACAGGTGTGCACCACCATATCGAGTCCTTAATGGTGTTCTTGAAATACAAAGTTTATCCCTGTGATCTCAACACTTTGAGGGTTGAGGCAGACAGATTGCAAATTCAAGTCCCACATAAGGAAATTAACCAAACTTTGTTTCAAAAATATTTCTTAAATAAGTTAGGCATGTAGTTCACTGTTGTAGAACTTCTGGGTTAAATTCCTTGTACCATAAAAAATTTTAAATAGAAATATAGTGTTTTCATTGAAATAAAGTCCATTGTAATCTATTAGGCTGAGGACACATATGTATGGAGGAAAGTAGAAGTAAAATACTTTTTTATTTTAGAAATGTCTCAAATGGGAAAGAGGATCAAGAGATGGAAGGTGGGGGTCAAAGGGGAGGGCAAGGGGATGAAAAAGGAATTAAGATGTGTAATATATCAGTTCCCCACAAGAATGTAAACTTTATGTACTACAAACATGTACTAATAAAAATAAATTTTTTAATGTGAAAAAAATTACAAAGATTTCTATGTTTAATTCACTCAGGTAACCCTGATATCTAAAATGGAATAACACATTTTTCAAAATTAAGACAATAATAATGGTATAATAAGTAGTATTTTAAAAACTACAGATTTTTTTTTTTTTTTGACAGGGTCTCACTTTTGTAGTTCAGGCTGGCCCTGAGCTCGGCCTTGAACTCAGAGCAATCTTCCTGCCTCTGCCTCCCATGGGCTGGGATTACAGGTGTGAGCCACCACACCCAGCACTGTGGCATGTGGTACTAGGTACCTAGCCCTTGCACTTGCAAGGCAGGCACCAGAACCACTGAGCTAAATCCCCAGCCCCAAAACCTACAGATTTTGATTCTACCATTTTTCCACTACCATCCTTTTTTAAAATTTTATGTTATTTTTTTCCTATTCTAAACTCTAATCTACGTACCACATTGAATTTGGCTAAGTGCATCTTTATACATTCAACCCTCTCAACAATATAATTAGCTTCACTTTAGAGATGAGCAAATTAAGGAAAAGGGACTCTAAATAACTTCTCCATAACTTATATAGTGTAAAGCTTAATCATACATTTTAAATTCTAGATCTAGTTTATTCAGTTTATTCCTCTTTTGTGCAGATGCATTTGGATATTTTATCTGCAAGTAATTGAAAACATACCTCCAAAGTTACATAGTAAGAAGTGTAAAAGAACAGTTCCAACACTGATTATAATTTGAGATGGTCAACAAAATCCTCCAATTGCCTTTATCTGTTCAGATGACCGTGTATCATTACATGAATTATAGATACCTATCTTGGAGTTACCAGTCATCTGTACTTTTTATTTGCTTAGTTTGCTCCTCATACCCTACACTAGTTCCCAAAACAATTTTCTATAGTTAAAACCATGGGCTAACCTCAGCTGCGTCTCCCTGTCCTGCCGTCTTCTTTCCCCTCTTTGCCAGCATACTGGGATTCCCTTCATCCCCCTTCTGTGGTGCAACCCTGTTTCCTGAGTTACGTGTCTTTCTCTAAATTTGCCCTAATAGCTTAATTACATCTTTGTGTTCCCTGCAGAAGAAGGTGCTTAGAAGCTAGATGTTACAATTCTAGCCTGAAAATATTTTTGTTCGACTTGATTGGTGGTTCAGCCCAGTGGAGACTTCCTGCTGTCCCTCACTATCTTTGGTGTTCTAAAATCTCACAGTGATGCTTCTTGATACAGGAACTGTTGTCACTCATCATGTCGGTCTCTCACCTTTCGACGTGGAGACTTAAGTCCTTTAGTCTGGAAAACTTTTTATATTTGTCTTTTTTTTTTTATTAGTTTCCTCTTTCATTTAATTAGATTTTGGAATTCTGGATTACTCTCCTAGTTTTCCTCTCCTGTCTTGTTAAACTACTTAATTAAGTTAATCTACTTTTCAAAGTTAAGTCTATATTGACCTATTTGTTGCTGTTGACACAAAGTTTGCGAAGGCACTACATTGGCCAGGCTGGGCTTCCGTGTGTGACCCTCCTGCCTCACTCTCCTACAGCGCTCCAGGTACAGGTGTGCCTCACTACACCTGTCTTATGACCTGTGGTTTTGTTTTGTTCTTGTTCTTATTGTCCTTCTTTTGTTTTGTTTTGGCATTGGTAAGTATCAAACTCACAGGTACTCTAGCGCTGAGCTATAGCTCCAGTGCCTTTTTATTTCTTGAGATAAGTCTTACTAAGTCACTATATCCCATAACCAACTCACGTCTGGGATGCTACGCAACTGTCTCAGCTTAAAGAAATACACCCTTCCAAATCTAATGGCTTGGCCCAGATCCTGGTACAGGTTCATAGAAGAGGGGGTTTTATAGCTGTTATTTTAGTGGAAAATATCAAATATGTGTGTATGTGTGTGTGTGTCTGTGTGTCTGTGTGTGCGTGTGTCTGTGTATTGTGTACTCATTACCCAGCTTCAACAATGAATCTCTGGCAGGACTTGAACTTGTGATCCTCATGCTTCAGATTCCCTGGCCTGAGATGGCTACCCAACACATATAATAGAAGAGTTTCTGTCATTTTTATTGGCCTCTAAAGCTATTGCTAAAAGAGTACTTGTCCTTTATAGAGATTTCCTGAAGTATTTTCTGAAGAAATGGTATGATACTGAAATTTACTTCAAAGTAGTCTGGTAGAAGAGAAATACAGTAACAGAAGATAGAAAGGAAATAAGCTAGGCCACAGGTTTATTGTTGAAGCTGGGTAATGAGCACATACACACACACACACATAGACACAGACACACAGATAGACACACACATACCACAGGAACACACACAGACACTTAGACACACAGATACACACACACAGACACACACAGACACACAGATACACATATACCACAGACACACAGACAGACAGACATGCAGATGCACAGACGCACACACATATTTGATATTTTCCAGGAAAGCAACAGCTATCAAACCCCCTCTTCTATGGGGGTGAGTGAGTTGGTTACAGGAGGCCCACTTTTCAAACTCAACAGACCATGGTCAATGTGCCAGATTTTTATAGCACCCAAATCAATTTTTAGCTGAGATTTAGTAATGATTTCCTACACTCAGAAACTAATGAAAAATTATATGTAATAAGGCACTTAGAATGCTGAACATATTGTAGACCTTGACTGTGTATATTTCTTTGTAAAGACTAACCTGTCATCTGAAGATTGATTCATTTTCGTTGCATATACTTACTTCATCAGTAAGTTTACAAAAGAGAACAAACCACCAAGAGATTATTTGTAGAATTATTTGAGAATTTCTGTGAAGTACAAGCTGTAATCTGTATAAATAAGAGGATTACTAACTTGCCCCATCTAAAGGCAGGCATGATTGTGCCTGGCAGACCCCAGAGCAGCATTTACATGGTCTTGTGGGCTTGACTGCTCAGGAGAGACAGCACAGCCAAAGAATCAGGAGCATGATGTTGAAGCCTCTTAGATTCGAATCGCAGTAACAGCTATGTGACCTCAGACAGCTACCTCTTTAAGACTCAGTTTCCTCACTGGAGTGATCATACTGCTTATCTCAAGGAGCTGTCGTATTCCGTGAGACAATATGGAGAGTTCTTGGCACAATTTGATTGTCAGCAACCACAGAAATTATTTACTTGATTAACAAGTTTCAGGCCTGCATTTTTCAGGATAATGTTGTACATAAGGAAAAGTAGATTTTAAATATGGTTTATCTGTTATCCACCATCATTATGCTTTATTTATTTGTTTGCATCTTTGCTTTGCAATGTTAAGGATCGAGCCCTCATGCTTACTAAGCAAGTGCCGTCCCACTGAGCCACACCCATATCTCACATTACACTTTTATTGCTTTAAATTTGTCTTTTAAATTTAAAGCCTTAGAGTCTCTATTTCTCAGCCTTAGAGTCAGGAACTGGTGATGGGGTCAACTGCACAAGCTCAGTGTAATACACTGGGTCCTGTCCCTCTCTGTCTGTCATTGAGCCTTTAAGAATCTGGGCAATGGAAAGTTTTCCTACATGAGCAGGACAATGCCTATCTTCCTCTGCTATAAATCATCCTGTGTTTTAAGAAAAAAAACTTAGCAGAGGAAAGAGAAATAATCTAACTGTCCAGTGCCAAAATGAAATCATAGTACATGAGCTAAATAGACAATTACAAAATATGATGCTAGTATGTAAAATACAGATGTGTGTGTGTGCATGGGGGGGTACTGAGACTGAACTCAGGGTCTTCGAATTAAGCTCCATCTCCAGTCTACCCTCTTCCTTTAATTTTTGAGACAGGGTCTCCCTAAGTTGCTAAGATGCCCAAGGTGGGTTTGGATTGAAGACCACCCCCAGCCTTCCAGAGTGCTGGGATTACAGGCATGTGACACCCTTCCAGCCTTTCAGCAACTGTAACGCCATTATTTTATGATGAGCAGCGTGCCAGATAGACTTGTGCTGCTAGGTGATGGGTTGGAGCTTTGAAGCAAGAAGTGAGAGAATTTGTCCCTTACTCACCCCATGCTCATCTCTTCTCAAACCTGTTTGGCTCATGACTTTTCCACTCCATGCTGTGGTGTGGGTTTGTGGAAAGAGACAAGATTTTTTTCTTTTGAGGCAGGGTTTCACTTTGTAGTTCAGGCTGGCCCTGAGCTCACGGTGTAGTCCAGGTGAGCCTCGAACTCACAGCAATCCTCCTGCCTCTGCCTCTCGAGTTCAGGGATTACAGGCCTGAACCACCACACCCAGCACTGTGGTATGTGGTACTGATTGCTGATGGGCATGAGTAATCACGCCCGGCATTGTTGTATGTGGTTACCAGGACTGAACTTGAACTTGGGACCTTGAGCTTGCAAGGCAGGTGCTAGAACCACTGAGCTAAGTCCCGGGCCCAAGACAAGATTTTTAATCAATGGATTTGACTGAATTTTAAAAGCTACTAGTTGTCAGAACCTAGATTGCTTTTTTATTTGAATTAATTTTCAATCTGTAGTATGAGAGGTAGCATGTGATGTTTCGATCTTTGAACCTGGGCTTCTTAAGTGACTAGCACCCTTATCCATGAGACAGAAATTTCTGGAATTCCTTCTCTTCCAGAGCCACAGGCCAGGAGAGAGCTGAAATGCGCACTGGGCTGCCCACACCTCCCATCAGATCACCCTCTCTTCTGCAGGATTCGCAGTCAGGTTCATGTGGGTCACTCCTCGACACCCAGCCAGTCCCGCTCACTGTGTTAGCGGCGGCCTGACGTCCCGCGCCTCACCTCTCCTTCCTTCTAGGTATGGAGTCAGACCTTCCCCTGAGGGGAGCTGGGCTCTGTGAGTAAGTTGTGTAATACATGGTCTCTGCTGTTTAAAGTGAAGTGTTTCATCTGGGGTGGGCTGAAATGATCACCAAACATCCTGGAGGAAATGATGAAAAACTCAAAAGAAAAATAATTTTGCATTTTCTCTTGTTACATTTTTCCATTCACTAAGTAAAACTGACTCCTTTTTTTCCATAAAAGTTCACACTGAGTGTATTTCTATGAAGAGTCATATCAGGCAGCCCACACACGGTGATACTTTATTCAGTCAGTCTGTTCCTCGGAACCATGTAAAACTGCATACATGCTGTCGTGAGCAATTTTCTTTCTTGAACTCGGAACACCAAAGCTGAAAGCCCCTTCCCTGTTCAGATGTTGGCAGTCCTTTATGTAAAAACTTAATTTAAATTCTTAAAGCAGTATATTTTATAATGTAATGAGATTTAAATATATCTGTTCTAAAATGTTTATTAAAAGAGATAATGGCTTCCTTCATGTTTTGACGGTTCAGAATACTGTTAGGATAAGGTCTTACTCATAGTGTAAGTCTTATATTAATTTGTTTATCTCCAGGTTTCTTTTTTATCTCATTTCCCAATTTTTGTGTATGTTGGTAAAAAAGCATTATCCACTCTCCGTTAATGAGAGTTCCACTAAATTTTACTAGTTTATGCTATTATTTAAGTATTATTGTGATAGCCTGGCACTTATAAAAGAGAGAGTTATATTACCTAATATTTAAGATATACAATTATCACTTTGCTTTTATTTTCTTTGAGTTTATACAATTTTTAAAAATATGGAAGTCTAACTCAATCTCACTCCTAAAATGGCTAAGACAAAGACAAAAATTAAATCTTTTTTTAATGCCATGCAGACAAGACCATGTCAATATGGCCGAGTACGGCCGTAACAAATATTTGTACTAAAATAAGACCAGTTCTCTATCTGCTTTGTGGTCTAACTTTTCCACACTGATTTGTAGAATCTTTTAACTATTTATGAACTGGTCTGAAATATTTTAGCTCATGCCTTATACAAAGAGGCTATCCAAAACACTTGTCCTGGCATATTTCAAGGGCCATAAAAAACATTAATCCAGAAATTACATTCCTAAAAATATATCCCAAATAAATAGTTTAAAATACAGGGCACATATGTAGTTATGGGCTCAATCCACAGCACCACACACAAAAAAGGAAAGAAAAGAAAAAGCTATACCTAGAAAACTTCTCATTGCATGAAAGTAGTTTAAAAAAAAAATCTAAAAACCAAGATGACTATAGTAATATATAGAATTTTTACAGCAATTGAAAATGATATGATATTTAAAAGCAAACACAGCTATCATGATTTTAAAAAGTTCATTTACATATAAAAACAAAATTGTACATATTAATGGGTACCATGTAATGTTGATTTTTATTTAGTTTTTACTATAAGAATAGTTTATGTTCCACTAAAGAAAATAAAAAGAGGATAGAAGAAATGTGATTATAATATTCCATGAGAAAAACACAATACAGTTATATCTATTATCTTATTGGCATTTTTTTCACAAACAAATTAAGAATATTGGCCAAGCATGGAGATGCATACCTGTAATCCCAGCATTCAAGAGGCTGAGGCAGGAGGGTCTCCAGGCTACACAGTGAGCTCAAGTCCATCCTGGAATATATAGCAAGAACCTGGCTCAAAAAGAATACTAGAAAGTTGTTTTACTATTTTACCAGAGTATATGTAATATAATTTATAATATTTTCACAACTTTTTAACCTAGCTCATCCTCATCCTTACTTGTAGTACTTTTCATTCTTGCCACTTAGATGAACTTGTGAAGACTAGAACCCAAAGAACTGAGCCTCAGTTCTGCAAACAGATGATAATATTCTGACTATGGGTGAGAAACTGAGAGCTCAAGACGTGAGCTAATTTGCCCCAGATCACAAAGCTGGCAGAACAGAAGCTGACAGACAAGTCAACTGTCTTCAAACACCTGAATTCCTTTCCTGTCCTGGCAGCATTGCTGTGTTGATCAAATGTGTGATCATTTCTCGGCGTAGAAATATGTGCTGAGGACGGGAGCCGCGCTTTCAGAGTCATCTACTCTTCCCACCTCACATGACGGCAACCACAACTGTACATTTTTATAAAAAGTAAACAACACACTAGTAATATTCTGTTATAAATATATAATTTTTAAAAGTCCTCATCTTTGTGGCAAGGGAAAAAGCAGATCTAGGAGGTGCTGGTTTTAATAAAATGGGTGACCAGCCAGAGCTGGGCAATGTTTGCAACAGGAACGAGAGAATCATTTGTTATTAAGCATCTACAGATGTACTGTTATTATTACTTAGAAACAAGTAATTTACTAAAAATCAGCAAATTAAACATCATTTTGGGGAGAAAGCCCACAGCGTACGGAAAATTGTGCCCCAAGTGTACCATTATTAGATCTATTTCAGTTCCATGAGACCGGGGGGGGGGGGCAGGGCACGTTCTAGCTATAGGAAATGTGCCACCTTCACCCCTGCTTACTAGGAAACAGCAGTGATCTGAAGTAGTGAGAAGTCAGGGCCGGGCTCCTTGTATCATTATTTCCAGTTTTGGCTTCTCAATCCTCTGAGCTTTTTGACCCCTCTGGGTGCCCTTCTTCTCAACTTTCTCCTGCCACCCCCCAGTGTGGTCCTCTTTCTCGATGGCACTGTGCACCTGAGAGCTGCCCTGACCACGCCACTTAAATACTGTAATGTGTGTTTATTTAATTAGCATACAGTGTATGGTTCGAATGTGACAGACACAACGGGGGATTCGGCGCCACCTGCCTCCCACCTGCTCCTCTCTGAGGATCCTTGTCCCAGTTTTATTTCGCAAGCTCAGAAACCCCAAGAAACTGTTAAGGGTAAACGGAAAGCAAAACTACTTGATTTAATCTAAATGAAAAGGATTTAATCTAAGGTGATACTGCTCGAAAGTGGTGATTTGTTGGCCCTTTCATCACCTCTCCCAGGTTTTCTGACATTTCAGACAGCAACACTGAACTACTACTAGTTACGGCACCTTGTCAAGAAAGTTGACGAGCTCTCCCACACGCAAAGGAAATGGTTCCGCCTTTTCTACATAACTTGGCTAGTAAGAAACTCTTTTCCATTTCTCCTGTTTAAGAAAATGCTCTTTTCCCCTGTTGAAGGCAGGAAGGGAATAAGAGAAAGGTTTTCTGGACAACTTGGAGATTTTTACTGTTAGGCCAGGACAAAACACGAGAAATAAAATATCTATAAGATATACTTAATTTCTCATTAGTTAATTCAGTAGTTGTGATCTTTCTGACCAAGATTGCTTACTTCTGCATTTATTTATGAAGAAAGGTTAGCTTGAGCAAAGCATCAGGAGAAAGCAGCAGGGCAGACATGTAAGGTGTGCCTCAGTGGTACAGGCCACGGAGAACAAAATGTCTAATGTACTAAAATGTACCCGAAGCCCTGCTGTACTGACCAGATATTATCTTTAAGACTTACAGAGTTTAAGGACTTTTTTCTCATAACAATTTTAAATTAATGCGGTAATTGGGACGAGGTGTGTGGCTCAGTGGTCGAGCCATTGCTCAGTAAGTTCACAAGTCCACAGCAACAATAAAATAAAATTTAAAATATGGTAGTCACTTTGCAAGAACTGGGGAGAACCACTCCCTTCTCCCACGGTTTGATACTGGAGAATCAATGGGCCCAAAATAGTGGGCCCAAAATCCAACTCAGCTCACTTAGGAAAGCAACATGATTACAAAGATAATCTTCATCTGTATGTAGGCTTTCACTATATGTAGCGTATACAAGTTTCATATAACATACAGTCCAGGCTGCAGAGGTTATTGTATTTGTTTAAGGATGAGATTTTGAGGGATTTTTTTCCTATTCTATTAATAGAATAATTAATTGTGTGCATTCATTTACTCAGTCCACAGACTTTTGCTACCACCGTGGACATGCTAATGAAGACCAACGTCTACCCTGAGGAGACGTACAGGCCGAGCAAAGATTAACTCTCCTTTAATCACCGGCGCAGTCGCGGAGCTCTGCAGCTGCCCCAAGCCCACGAGCGGGCGCGGCCTGCAGGCTGTGGCCAGGCGAGCGGCGCGCGACGAGCGGCGAGCGGCGCCCGAGGTCCTCGCCCGGCCCGGGCCCGGCGGGCGGGGCGGGGTCAGCCGGGCCCCTCGCTCTCTCGCGCGAGCCCTTTAATCCAGCAGCTCCGACCACCGGAAATTAGCCGAAGCCCAAGCGCCCCGTGGCGGCAGAGCGCGGCGAGCTTGCCGGGCCGGGCGCGCCCACCGCTCCCGCCGGGCGCCCGCGGGACGCGCCGCCTGGGCCCTCTGCGCCGGGGGCTCGGTGCTCGCCCACCTCTTCCAAATTTAACCATTACCTAAATCCGAAGGGAAATGAGCAAACCTCTCGGATTGGGTGTCAAGGTATTTTCAGCCTCGTTGGGCGTATTTATCCCGAAGTGTTTCCACAACAAGCTATTTCGGGGCCGGGGGCCAGGTTTCGCTCCGCGGACGCCGCGCCACTCGCCGGACTCCAGGCCGGCGGCCCCGGGGCCGGTGATTCACGGCGAGTCGGGGGCCGCAGCCACGACGGGCGGGCGGCGGGCTGGGGAGGCAGCGCGCCACCCCCGCCGGCGACTCCAGTCAATCTGTGTCCCGAATCTGTGGCTGCTGCTGGCTGCGGAAGTCTCCCGGCAGCCCAGAATAGTCCAGCTGTCTTTCGAGTCATTTCTAGTGCGGGGTGGCCAGACCTCCGGGTCCCCCCGGTCTCTCCATCCTACAGAGACGAAATAGGGGGTGGGGGCGGGGGGCGGGCCGGCCGAGGCCCCAGCCCAGCCCCTGAGGCCCCAGCCCAGCCTCGCCGGCCCCTCGCGAGGGGGAGCGCGCGGCCGCCCGACGGGCCGGGGGAGGCCTGAGAGGGCAGCGAGCTGTGTAACGCTCAGGAAGTGAAGCTTGTGGTTTTGGGGGCTGAGCTCGGAAAGAGATTAAGACAAAAAAAAGAGAGAGACGAGCGGTCTCTCCCGAAAGCAAGACTGTTTGCAGGCTCGGAGCGCGGTGTCCGCGCCCTGACCCGGCAGGTAGGTGCGCGGAGCCTCTGCCGCGCCGCCCACCTGCGGGGCGCTGCGGGGCGCTGCGGGGCGGCCCCAGCGCGGGCGGCCCGACTGCTGCCCGCCGCCGACTCGGGCGCGGCCCGTGGCGGGGCTGGAAGCTGGAGTAGGGACGCGCCAGGAGCGTGGTGCTTCGGCTGGGGAGGGGGACCCACCCGCAAAGGGCGCATGTGGTGGGGAGGCCGCCGGGGCCCCGCGCCTCAGCTCCCGCCTTCCCGGACCCCGAGGAGGCCCCCGCGGGCCGTGTGCGCGCCGCCGTCGCCCCGCCCCGGCCGCCAGCTGCAGCGCGAGGCAGCCTTCCCACGCGCTCGGCCCTTCGCCCCGTACCTACCCCGACACCTCCTCCCCGGAACCAGCACGCCGGTCAGGGAGTGAGAGGGGCGAGGGTTTGAGACCGGGGCGAGGAGGCTGCCTCGTCCCGCGCGGTGGCCGGTAGCCAGGACCCGGCGCGGGCGCGGACAGCTCCCACCTCCCGGTAGGCCAGCTCGTTGCCCGCGTGGGTCAGAGCCGCAAGCAGCCAGAGGACGGCTTCATTCTGTTCTCCTTTCCGTGCGACTTTAATGGTTATTACACGGATTGATTTTTTGCACTTGTGGGTCTAATTGGACGGGTAGGGAGGGTACAAGAAACTAAAGCAGCAGCGCCGGGGCCCTGGGAGCCAACCCAGGTGGAGGCGGGCGGCACCCACAGCCTTGGGGCCTTGGTGGCGCAGAAGTATCGGAAACGTCTCTGGGTCCCTGGTGACAAGTCCCCACGTCTCTTCTCCCAGACGAACACAGCCTGCCAGGGAAGGAAGCACCGAAGGACTAGGGATGTGGAGAGGGGAGCTCGGGGAGGTCGCGTCTTCCAGGCACCGGGCTCCAGGACTGATTTTGACTGGAGCGCGTCACAAATTTAAACTGCGCCCCGCCCCGTGCCCGGGGCAGAAAGGCTCTAAGTCCTGCCACCTAAGCGGCGCGAAGCGGGAGGACCAGGGCCCCTGCCCCAGGCCGAAGTCCCACGCGACCTGATTTTGTTCCCCAAACCTGCTGTGCCCGATGAGGCCGCAGTTCGTATGGGAACCGGCCCCACAATTCTCGTCCCGGACAGAGGCAGATCCGTTTCCTCCGGACCTCGGTGGCGGCGGGGTCCCGCCCGGAGCCGCAGCAGTCGCAGCCCCGCCTCCCAGCGTGCTCGGGTTTCGACCCGAGGTTAGGTGAAGTGATTGGGGGTTAATGAGAGCGACTGTGCGGACAGTCGGCTCCCAGACCCTGGCTCTCCGGCCCCCGCCGCGCGGCCGGCTGGCGTCCGTCTCGCGTGTCCCCAAACCGCCGGGGCTCACGCAGTCGGGGCCCACGTCCCCTGTCACCGCGCGCGTCAAGCTCCACTTCCTTCCTAGGACAACATTTTTGGTGAGCAGAAAGGAAAGTGCTTTTACCTGGCACCTGCTTTTTGAGGTCAGACCTCTACGTCGTGGGTGTCTCGCCGTGGCCCCGGTCCTGGCCGGGGCCCAGCCTACTTGGCCAACTTTTCCCTGTGCCGGGCACAGGCAAGATCACCCGCATACGAGTTTTCACCCGGACCAGCGTTTGGTCCTTTGCCACCAGTTCAACCTCCTGCCCAGGGTGCCCGCCCGCTTCCCCTCTTCAGTCTTTGCCGCCCCAGTCCCTGTGCTGCTGTTGGTCCCCGTGCAACCCGGTTGCTCAGCCCGGCCTCAGTGCGCCCGGCCCGCCCCGCCTCCACTCGGGTTAGCGGTGGCTTTTGGAGGGCTTGGCTCTTTCCCCTCCGGGGCCGTCGGCCTCAGCCCCAGCCTCAGCCCCGAGGCCAGCCAGCGGGTCGGGCGAGGTAGCAGACCCAAGAGGGACCTCGACGACCCAAGAGGGACCTCGACCCCCCGGAGTGTGCGCCCGAGAGCTTCACTGGGAAGGGGCGGGGCGGGGGCTGAGCGAAGAAAGGGCCCGATCGGGCACCGCGACAAGTTCTACCGCTGAGCGCCGCTGCGCCGGGCAGACCGAGCCGCGCCACCTGTCCGAGTGCCACCTGGTGAGCGCGGCGCCGCGGGCCAAGCCCCTCCTCCGTCCGCGCCGCCTCGCTCCTCCCCGCCGCCGTCCCCGCGCCGGGCGCCCAGTCCCCGCTGGGCTCTGACCTGCCTGTCCTCCCTCTCCTCCCTCTCCAGTTGTCCGCTAGGCCGCGGCTGAGCGAGCGCTCCAAGTGACCGCGGGGCACAGCAGCCCCAGGAACCGTTGGAGCCGAGCGAGGGGAAGGCGGCGGGCCACCATGCCGCGCTCGTTCCTCGTCAAGAGCAAGAAGGCTCACAGCTACCACCAGCCGCGCTCCCCGGGGCCGAACTACTCCCTGCGCCTGGGCGGTGCGCCGGCGCCTGGCCACGCAGGTGCGAGGCGCGGGCCTGGGGCCCCCTCCCTCTGCGGACGGGACAGGCGCCCTGAGCCCCGGGCTGTGCTGTCCTCCGCCCCGGGTCCTCCCGAGCTTGTCCAGAGCTCCCAGTCAGGTCCGAGCGGACCGGCAGGACGCTTGGTGCCACGATGATGGGGCAGCCCCGGCTCAGCCCCGCTCAGCCGCGCCCCTCTCCTGACTCCCCTCCCCAGACAGCACCGGCCAGCCGAAAGCGGAGCCTCGAGACCGTTTGTCCCCCGAGTCCCAGCTGGCCGAGGCCCCCGACAGAGGCTCCCCGTCTCCAGACAGCTGCGAAGGCAGCGTCTGCGACCCGAGCTCCGAGTTCGAGGACTTCTGGAGGCCGCCTTCGCCCTCCGCGTCTCCAGGTAGGGCTCGCGGGGAGCTGGCGAGACTGCGGGTGCAGAAATGACCCAAGGGTCGCGGAGGGCTTGCCGGAGAATGGGGCTCATTTGTGGGTGATGGGGCGCGGCGGGGACGCATCCGCTCCTCTGGCGCGACCGGCTCGGCCGCGAGTCCTGTCTCCACCGCAGGCAGCGGGACCTCGGGGGCATTCGCTGGTGTGGACCTAGCCCTCGAGGGAAAACAAACAGGGTCTCAACCAACTCCCCAAATCAACACTCTAAAACAAAAAAACGACGTTTCGTTTTCCCCTCAGAATGGACTGTTTTAAAAGAGCGAGCATCAGAATTCACACGCGAAGCTCAAACAGCCCGAGGCGGAGACACGACCTGGCCCGAGCGCTCAGCGCGGGCGGGAGGTCCCTGAGCAGACGCGGTCTTCCAGGGCGCGCACTGGGGGCTTGTTTCATTTTTCGTTCTGCCAAGATGGCCCGGCTCCGGGGACCAGCCCTCTGGTTTCATTTCCAGAGAGCAATTGTTTCCTGCAAACCAAGGGCCTGTGCGTCGGGTGGGGGACAGACTAGGTCCCAGCTAGTACAGTTCTGAAGGCCGGCTAATTCCAGATTACATCTATTAGTTTGCAAAGATAGCCCTGCCCGGTGCTCCGCGATTGGCTCAGCAGGATCACAGCTTCAGCGAGTGGGTCTGGGAGCCAGCCGCGGGTGGCGGCCTCCGGGCCAGGCCTGGGTGCCCTCGGACCCTCCGATGGAAATTCAGGGCGCAGCCTCTCATTCGTCCTGGACAGGAGTGTGCAGATGTGTGTGCGTGTGTGTGATCAGATTTGTAACTACGTATGCACTCGGATTCGTTGGACGTCTAGTTTAGAAAACTGCACATGGGTAGGATCATAAAGCTGTCCAGAAGGTAGTGACTAAACTTTATTAATTGTAAACTTATTCTCTGGGAAATACATCCCTCCCCATCAAGTTGTAACAGGAGTGAAGGGTACTAGACGCCCCTTTTCTGGGTTTCCTTTGCTACCTGGACTGTGTATTCACAACTTTAAGCAATCCCCACACCTTCCGGTTTTATCAGGCAAATATGTCTGCTGTCATTCTGGGGCCCGTCTTATTGGTTCTCTCTTTATGTCATTATTGATACCGGCAGGCAAAAGGATGGGGGACCCGCGAGGCCTAGGACAGTGCTGCCCACTAGGCGCTATGCAGGATCCAAGGGCCCGCTTCCTCCAGCTCTTGTCTCGAAGCCTTTGTGGACGCGCTTTTCCCTACAGGACCGGACCATACGGGTCCTGCTAAAAGATTCTAACGCCTCCCGCTGTCCTCAGACTGTTTGCCCACCGTCCCACCCGACGACGACATTCTGATGAGCAGTTTGCTTTTCTGCCACCAGCCACTCCCGCCCCGGGGGCTGCATCGAAGGGCGTAGCCCAGGTCCACAGAGCTGACCGTGGTCTTTTTGTGCCTCTGCAGCCTCGGAGAAGTCCCTGTGCCCGTCTCTGGACGAAGCTCAGTCCTTCCCGCTGCCCTTCAAGCCCTACTCTTGGAGCGGCCTGGCGGGTTCGGACCTGCGGCACCTGGTGCAGAGTTACCGGCCATGCGCGGCCCTGGAGCGCGGCGCTGGCTTGGGCCTCTTCTGCGAGCGCAGCCCCGAGCCGGGTCACCCGGCCGCGCTCTACGGCCCCGAGCGGGCTGCGGGCGGCGCTGGGGCGGGGCCCGCGGGGAGCTGCGGCGCCGGAGGCCCGGGCAGCGGCGCGAGCCTGGGGCTCTACGGCGACTTCGGGCGGGCCGCGGCGGGGCTGTACGAGCGGCCGCCCACGGCCGGCCGGCTGTTTGCGGAGCGCGGCCACGACCTGCGCGCGGACAAGGGCGCCGGCGTCAAGGTGGAGTCGGAGCTGCTGTGCACGCGGCTGCTGCTGGGCGGCGGCTCCTACAAGTGCATCAAGTGCAGCAAGGTGAGGCCCGGCGCCCCGCGCCCGCCCGCGCCCGCCCCGTCCCCTCTGGGCCGCGCCCGCTCAGCGGCTTCTCCCGGCCCCGCCCGCCCAGGTGTTCTCCACGCCGCACGGGCTCGAGGTGCACGTGCGCAGGTCCCACAGCGGCACGAGACCCTTTGCCTGCGAGATGTGCGGCAAGACCTTCGGGCACGCGGTGAGCCTGGAGCAGCACAAAGCCGTGCACTCGCAGGTAAGCGCGGCCGCCTGCAGCTCCGCGCCGCCGCCTCTGCTCTGGAACAGGTGTGCAGAGAAGCGTGCGTGTGGCCGGCTCGCAGTCTGAGGCAACCTTAGATGTTGCGGCCGATCAGTGTGAGTCTCCAGAGTGGATCCGATCACTCCGCAGGAGGGTTCCTGTGCACTGAGGCCACGCGCGCTCCCGGCGCAGCGGATGGCTTAGTCCTCTCTGTGTTCGTCCTTCCCACCACATGGCCATTTAGTTTGCGCTGACCTCCCTGACGGAGCGGGTGGGACGGCAGGTCACTAGCGCGGTATCAGGAAGCTGTATGTAGATTACGGCTTAGCGGACCGAGCACATAATACACAAATAACTATCAAAGGAGAATGCTTCGCTTTAAAGATTTATTGACTAAATAGGGTATCACCCCAGCTCCTTCAACACCCACCGTTGGCTGAGGGCTGGGGGCGTCTCAAGTGACAGCCTTGAGTTCGGAGGGTGAAGTGTGCGCCACGGGTGTCAAAAGTGCAGGGCGGGGATAAGGCTTTTGCCGTGGGGTGTGGAGGGCTGTGGTGGATGAAAAGTGTTTTGGCAGAAAAAGTGTTAAAGGAAAGGGTGGAGAGTGTGGAAATAGAAGATAAATGGGAGGGTGGAGGCAATGTTGCTGGTTATGTGGAAAGGGGGCCATAGCTTCTGGGATTGCAGGGCCAGGTCTGTGGTGAGGAGGGTGACAGCCGTAGAGTAATCGCCCTCTCTCCCTCTATCTCTCCCTCCCTCCCTCTCCCCCCTCCATCTTCCTCTCCCCGTGTCTCGCTGTGTCCCTGTCTCTCCCTCTGTCCTGTGTCTGTCAGGAACGCAGCTTTGATTGTAAGATCTGCGGCAAGAGCTTCAAGCGCTCCTCCACTCTGTCCACGCACCTGCTCATTCACTCCGACACCCGGCCCTACCCCTGCCAGTACTGTGGCAAGAGGTTCCACCAGAAGTCCGACATGAAGAAACACACCTTCATCCACACAGGTAAGCTGAGGGACCCGGGCTTGGAGGGCCACGCTGAGGCCACCCTGACGCACCATCCCTGGTACTCTGGCTCCGGGATGGTGACAAGGCTTGGCCGCCTGTGATAATCACTGCCTGTGTTAAAGGGAAGGGAGGGTGGTGTGTGGTTCTCCCGGGGGCTTGATTGGGACCTGCTCCTCAGCCGCAGGTTCTCCGCCCACAGAAAGAGTATTGCCTTTAGTTTAGCAGCCCTTCCAATGGCTGCCCCCCCCCCACTCAGGGTAGAGTACAGGAGCCTCTTAGGATGTTGCCTAGAGGCTGAAGACTTTCTGTAGGGCTCCTGCCCGACTTTGGGGAGAAGGACCCATGTGTGGTCTCTTTGGTGCGCTCTGAGGAGTGAGTGCTTATTCTATGTGAGGAGAGTAAACAGTAGTGAACGTTCCTAAGCTTTGTGCCATGATTGGACGATCTTGGGCTCACAACGCGGAGATACTATTCCTGAGCCCCATTTGAGAGATGGGGGAAATGAGGCAGAGAAGGGTTGAGGAACTTGCATGAGGTCACCTACTAAGCGGTGCTGGGGCCAGGGCTCAAATTCAGACCTCTCTGACCTTCCGCTGTCTGTGCTCTTGACCTGTTTATCGTATTCTGCTTCCAAAGTTAAGGGAACTGATAAACACAGAAAGCTTCTTTTCACTTATTGCCCTTTTCAAAATTTCAAGCCTTAATAGTCATAACTCCTTACCTATTATAATGCTTCATAATGTACAAAATGCTTTCCAACCTGTCATTTTATTTGATCCTTCCTTCTGCCTCATAGAGCAGAAAGAGCTGCTTGTACTGTCTGGAAACCCAGACATTGAGTGATTTACCAAAAATCAGAGTGAATCACAGAGCCAGTGGATGTTCTTACTTCTGATCCCAGACTCTTTCTAACACTTTACAGGTGACAGTTTTCACGTCCAGGCCAAGGGATCCCTGCCTCTGTAGCGCTCTGTTTAGTAGTCAGCAAGAAAGCATGCACATCAGACTTGATCCTTCTCACAGTTTTATTATAGCATATGAGTATTTATAACAAATGGTATTGTGTTCCAAAGATGCACCACAGATTTTAATGATATTTTAATGATAGATATTCCTCTCAGACACTCAGAAAAAAATCCTAATTTAATCATTCCTGTTGCCTAAAATTTCCATGTAATTCACTCTTTATAAGTAAAAATATAGGATCTCTACTGAGTGAAAGTATTATAAGCCCTTATGGTGCATTTACAGTACAGTAGAATTTGCTTCTCAGATTTGTTTGACCCTCAAGGGCTGGAATAAGTTCTGATGGGTGATTCCTTATCCAAGAAATCTGAAGGTCAAAGAGAAGAGAATGCAACCTTAGGGAAGAGGTTTCCTCAGAAACAAACTTCATCAAGGCTGAGCCCTTACTAATGCCGTGCTGGGCCTGCTTGGAAATTCACTCGGATGTTAAACAGCACATGAAATGGGGCAAAGACAAAACCTTTTCGTATTCTGTCTGCTCTTTATTAATCTCTGCTGAAGAGATGCTGTGACTTTCAGTCCTGTGAGTCACCTAACAAAAAGCAAGTAAAATCGAGGCAGAAAAAGATCAAATATCTCAATAAATATTTTGTGGCTCAACTGTGGATTTTTAAGAAGAGTCTGGGAAATGCCTGGACCTCATGCGCACGCTGAGTCCTTCAAGAACAAGAAAGAAGACAGACTTCCTGGGGGCCACACTCAGCCCACACCCACCTGGAAACTCAGATTTGAAAACTTCCTCTGCATTAGAGCAGTCAGTCTGTAGCGCAGGCTCCGCCCACCTCCTGCTGAACATCTGTTCTGGGCCCTCTGTGCTTCTGAAGTCGGAGTCCTGGGGTGGATTCAGCTGGGGAGGGCACGTGGCCTTTGCTCTTTCTGTTTAGCAGGAAACGGTTTGAGGCCTGTAGCTGGGAGCCCCCACTCAGAGCGTGGCCCTTCCACCTGGCGCGGCCATGCTTTCCCAGGACACAGAGGCGGCCTGGGCGTCAGTTCGTGTTGCAACATGTCACCCACCAACTTGTTGATTGTGGTGTAGCCAGCTGCTGCCAAGAGCATGTGGGTCACAGTGGGTGCCCCGGGTCGATCGCAGCTTCAGCCTTCCTCCCCTCCCCCTTCTATCCCACAGGTGAGAAGCCCCACAAGTGCCAGGTGTGCGGCAAGGCCTTCAGCCAGAGCTCCAACCTCATCACACACAGCCGCAAGCACACGGGCTTCAAGCCCTTCGGCTGCGACCTGTGCGGGAAGGGTTTCCAGAGGAAGGTGGACCTCCGGAGGCACCGGGAGACTCAGCACGGGCTCAAGTGAGCACCTCAGCCAGCTGCAGACAGTGGTGACCCGACACTACAGAGACAGCTGCCACCCCCTTCAGGCTGGTGGGGTGGACGTCTCAGGCCCTGCAGGCCAGCTGCAGGTTTCCCCTTTCCAGACTTCCCGGGCCACCAGGGGAATGAGGCTCTTGTCAGAGTTCAGCTTCCCAGGCTTTAACCTGCTGCACACGAAGATGGAAAGTGCAGTGAGGACAAGACAAAAGCCCACAGTCCTTCCCATTTCCATCCTTCCTCATGGCAGAAACGTCCTGCAGGTGTCTTTCCTCTTCCTGAAGAGGGGGAATCACCGGTTACAGTGGACACGTTAGAGCTTCTCTCTGGGCTGTGGTCGGTGCTCCTTCTGGGAGCTCCGCTGACCCCCCCTCTTGGGCACTGCCTGTAAAGTGAACCGTGGGGGGATCGTTTCTCCTCTCTGAAGACTGGTGCAGAAACTGATTTGGGGAAGGAGCTTTATTCTTTCAAAATCACCAGATGCACCATTGCACTCACCCCAGGAAGAAGCAGACTTGGTGGTAACGGGGATCTGAGGTCTCCTGGGCAGGAGGTCTGTGAGGCCTTCATTAGAAGAGGCTAAAGAACCCAAACGAACATGGAAGGATGGCTGCGGACAGGACACCATTCATTCACTCAACGACCGTTTGTTGAGCACCAGTACCAAGGGTCTAGGCACCGTGCTGGGTCCTGGGGAGCTGGAGACTGATGCCAAGGCCTCTGCCTCACAAAAGCTAACAGTTATACCTGAGTGGTGGGGTTCTTGTTCTCCAGTGGATTTCTGAGAAGACATCCAGAGTTCAGACTTTCCTTTCTAACCCTTTTAGATTTTACATGCTGTAAACAAAAAGGTAACCGCGGAGTTACTTCATGTTTTGTTGTTAACTTGATGTGTCTAAGAGGCCTCTGTGGTAGCGTGTGCGGGTGGAGGGCGAGGTGCTCTCTGTACCTCTTCAGCTCCATGTGTCCCCTGCGAAGGAAGAGGCTGTTTTTACCTGGATTAGTTCGTACCTGTTTTTAGATCTTGGCGTGTGTTATGTTTGTTAATACGTATTTATTAGAGTGATGTTTAAGTTAATAAAGTATTAAGACAATGACAGATTGCCTTTTATTTAGGCAGGACCTTTGTTTTTCCTGTGGGAAAAACTGACACTTAAGGGAAATACTGTGGAGTGGAAAAGTGAAGCAGATGACAAAGCGTCGAAAGAGTCAAGTCCGGTTGTTCTTGTTTCCTTTTGTTTCCTTTAATGTTTCACAGAAACATTTCCTTACAAAACCCCTAGAGTTGTATAAAGCTAAGATCCTACCTTATGGAATTCCCAATGGTCCCGTAGGTACAACCGCTGTTTCCTTTGAGAATTTCAAATTATGTTTCTACAGCCAGAGCTTTCTCAGTGAATAAAGGCATCACAAATCTTTGGTCTGATTTGGGCAAATCCTCTGCGCTCCCTGTTGTCAGGTGTGTTGACCATAACATGTGGACATGCTCCTTCTCAGTCCAGTCCAATTCTGATTACTTTGATTCTGAGGAAACTGGAGAAGAGGAAAAGTATGAGATTGGCTACCTGCTCACTGAAAGCAAGTACAAATCTAAAGATGCGAGAGGCCCAGCTACTTGGAGGTGTAGGCAGGAGGATTCCAAGTTTGAGAAAGGGCTGGGGGTGTGGCTCAGTCCTCTCCGAATTTAATTCCCAGTACTGCAAAATAAATCAAATAAGATGCACACAGGGAAGTGAAATAGGATCTGGATTATTTTTCATTCTATTCTACCTAGGATAAGGTCTTGGCCTAAGTCTCTACTGTGTCCTGACACTTTCTAGCCAGACATTTGGGATGTGCGTGGCCCGTGGTGACTCCCACAAGTTGTCCATTCCCATTGAAATCAACTTCACACACACTGTTGGGTCCCACGGTGCCCCTGCTCAGGTTCCACGCGGTGGGAATGCAGCAGTGAGGACAGTGTCCTGCATGTTTTAATTATGTGGTCACTGCTGAATACTGAGCCCTGTAAGATCACCTGAAAATGAACTCTTGCTTCATCCTAAGGTGGCCGTGCTCTGCAGAGCACAAAAGCATGAGAAATCTCTGGAGTGTCGAGAACGAGACACAAAAGCCTTTCCGAGCTGGCGGGACAGAGGGGCTCGGCTGCTGCTTCCCTCTGGTCCCTCCAAATCTCGGTGCTTGGCTGTCCAAGGTCCTTGGTATTGGTTCCCAATACCAGGTCTTTCCATGTCCATTTGCTGTCATGCAGAATTCAAATTTGTTTACTTTGTAGGACAGGTGGAGGTCATTCTTCATAAGTGGTGAGTGACAGTTGCAGTGTTCAGGAACCGCTCCAGAGATCCCCGGAGCCAAAGCTGCCCGGGTGTGAGATGACAAAATGCGTTTCCCACAAAAGTCACCACGCTCACCGGCGGGTCATCATCGCCAGGCTGGTCTGAAGAAGTAAAGATGCTGTACTGAGGGGTAAGTACAACTGACCGAAATCTAGGTGTCTGTCCTCCTGGAGAATAAATATCTGGTCAGTTTTCTTTGTCCTTGTTTATGCTGTAAGGAGCTGTCATTTTTGATAACTTTTAAAAAAAAATTTATCTTGATATCCACAGTTCAGAATCAAAACAAATTACTGCACCTATTACGGTGTGAAATTTGAAGATTGCAAATATCTCTCTTAATGTTATTACTTGACTCCATTAAAAATAGATAGTGAATATTCCGTGTCACATTATTCATGAGGCAGGCTCTATGCCTTTTGTCTGCCGGCGTAACAGTAGAAAGGGTAAGGAGAGACACCGGAGCACACCTTTGTTTCTTTCGCTAAATTTTTAATAATACCTCCAGCTAGCCAGTTGGTGAAGCTCAGCCCTTGCATAAAAGTGGAAAAGCACAGCTATCTCTGAGAAGCTCAGCTCTTTCAGGAGCTAATTTGAGTTTGTGTTTGTCTACGCCAGACGTGATTAAATTACCTATCGAGTGTGCTGAGCTATCAGGATTCAGGCCACGTAAAAGGTGAGTTTCATCTGATTGATTTGAGACCCAAATGGAACGACTGAGTTTGAAAAGCCCCGCCCTAATTAAAGAGGTAGAGAAGCCTCACTCTGCTCCTCCTCCGGGACTTTTGACTGCCTGTAGCCCCTGTAAACTGGCTGGGGATTTGACCCAAGCCATTCTGTTGTGTCTGTTTATTTGATCATTCAACACAAAGAAAGAAACTCGGAGGGAGACAGGGCAGGGCTGCATGACTTCTTTGCATTCCCGGAGCACTGCTTCAATCTGTGCTGCTACAGCATTTCCACAGCAAAACTTTTCAGGAAGTACACAATACAGCGCATTTATTTTAACAAATCGCTTGAGACATTAAGACTTCAAAAATAAAAATGCAAAGAAACTTCCCCCAAGTCCTTGTAGCTTTAAAGTTTGTTAGTTTTGCATGTGTGTACCTTGCCAGCACTTATCCACAGTGTATATATTTGTATTTTAAATTTTCTGCCCTGTGATCAGGGTGTTTATAATTTATGTCTCAGTAGCTCTTTTAGTTACAATATAGACACATAGTTAAAACTGAAATATATTCTATAGTATTGTGATTAAATTTTAGTGAAATCTTAATATCTCAGAGTTTTATCACTTATAAAGGCCTATTTAGAAAAAGTCAATGTCACTTATTTTATTTTATTTTTGAAGGAAACCCAAGCTGGGCAGGGTAGTGCACGCTTGTAATCTCAGCACTTGGTAGGCTGAGGCAGGAGGATTGCCTCACATTTAAAGCCACCCTGGGCTATGTAGTAAGACCCTGTCTCAAAAAAAAAAAAAAGAAAAAAAAGTGTACAACAGTGGAAATGACAGAATAATATAGTAAATACCAGTATAAACATTATTCTGCTGAATTTAATTCAGATTTTATTTTTAAAAGAAAATAATACTGACAAATATCTCCTGGAATCCATTCCTCCTGGACATATCCTTTTCCTTCTCAAAGGCATTGCTATTCCAAAATTAATATATATCCTTGCCAGGAACAATTTATGTAGCTAGGGATATGGCTCAGAGGTACCACACCTACCTTGCAAGCTCAAGGGCCCAAGTTCAATCCTGGTACCACAAAAAAACTATAACAAAAACAAAAAAATAAAAAAACAAAAACAGGAGTAACTTTATGCCTTTAATTTATATGTTTTCCCATAAACTATATAATACTATTTAGCATAGTTTATACGTCCTTCTGTACCTTCCTTTTTCTTAACATTTTGTTTTTGAGATTTATCCTTTAGATACCATAGGTTTTGTTATTTTAACTGTTGTATGTAGAATTTCATATGAATATTTGGTGATTCTATTCTATTCTAATATCTATTCTCCTGTTAAGAGAATTTGAGTCACTTGTGATTTTTCCTATTTTAAACAGTTCTGAAGCAAGTGACCTTTTATATCTCTTTGTGCAAAGGATTCTTGAGCATATCTGCCTGTGAATGGGAAAGCTGGGTGCTACCAAACTGTTCTCTGAGGCAGTCACACTAGTTCACACACAGCCAGGAAAGGGAGCGCTTATCACTTCTGACCTTACCAGCAGTTGTTATTGTCAAACTTGAAAGATGTTGGACAACTGATTGGGAACTGTCATTGTAATTTGCATTTCCTGATTGTTTTTATAATTTTTTTGACAAATTTTCTTTTTTTGTAAAATGCCTGTTCATATGCTTTGTCCATTTTCCCCATTAAGTTGCTTGGTTTGTATCGACTCATTCTTTAAATATATTCTCACTGCTCCCTGTTAGTCCACACCTAACACATTTGCCTTTTTACTTTGAAGAAATAATTTGTTTTTTGTATTTATGGTAATGTAGTCAAATATGGTAATGTGGTCTTTCGCCTGTAGTTTTTTCCTTTATATCTTAATTGAGAAGCTTGCTACCTGGTAGTCATAAATCATCCCCTGTATTTTCAAGTTTTAGCTGTTCCATTAACTTTTTCCCCAATAACTGGGGTGAGACTCAGGACTTTGTGTTTGAGAGACAGACGCAGGGCCATTGAGTTAAATCCCTGGTCCTCTGTTTATTTTCTTACGAAGTTGTATGTGTAGGAATGAAATAGTATCTAATTTGAAAAAATCTCCCTATGAATAAGCAATCACCTCATAAGTGGCCTGTTCCAGCCCTCCCTCCAACTCTCACGTTGCCTCTGTTGGCACTGCTGTATGGTTCTCTTTCTGGGCCGCTGGTCTGTTCCACCGAATCTAGAGCTACCCTTACACCACAGTGTCTTAAATAATTTATTTTACAATAAACTTCTAGCAGTTAGTATGGAAATCTTTTTTTCTCATACGTTTGGTCCTCTTCCGGAACAACTTGGGCTACCCTTGGTCCATGTTCTTGCATGTGAGAAACTATTGTGATTTTGGTATATATTGTATTTATTATTTAATTTTGTGAGAATTGAAAATACATTGGTACTGATTCTTCCTGCCTATAAATTTGGCATATCAGTCATTTACTTAGATCATCTTTTATGTCTTCTGAGAACACTGTGTCACTTTCTGCACAATTTTATTTATTTATTCTCATAGTTCTCTTTTAAAAACTACATTGTCTAACTGCTATTAGTATTCAGATAGAGAACTGTTTTTCTTAGGATGTTGATCTTAAATCCTGTAACTTTGTTCAATTCTCTTTTTTTAGTTTGTTGTAGAATATTTAGATTTTTCTGTGTAAAATAATTATGATAAGCAAATTACAGCTTTTGATTTGCTCTTTCCAATGTATTCTTTTTGTCTTACCAATAGCACCAGCCAGTACTGTATTAAATAGAAACAGGACAATAGGCATCTTTGCCTTATTCCTAGATTCCAGAGAAATTTTTATTTTTTATTTTTTTTTAGGTTTTTTGAGACAGGATCTTGCTTGTAGTTCAGGCTGGCCCTGAGCTCAGCCTCAAACTCACAGCAATCCTCCTGCCTCTGCCTCCCGAGTGCTGGGATTACAGGCGTGAGCCACCACGCCCGGCACTGTGGTATGTGGTACTGATTGCTGCTGGGCGTGAGTCTCCACATCCAGTGTTATATGTGGTTACCGGGAATTGAACCTGGGTTCTTGTGCTTGCAAGACACGCTCTGGAACCACTGAGCTAAATCCCCCGCCCTTTGGTAGGTTTTTAATAGATAATTTTTAAGAAACCTGGTTGAGAATTAATTTTCTTTCTTTTCCCAATGTGAAGAACAAATCTACGGCTTTTCTCTTACAGTGCTCTAACACTGACCCCTATATGCCCATCTCTGTACATTTATTTTTTAATCATTAATGAATATTTATTTAATTCCCTCCCCTGGTATTGGAGATTGAGTCCAAAGCCTTTGCGCTACATCCACATCCTTTTATACTTTATTTTGAGACAGCATCTTGCTGAGTTGCCAAGTTGCCCAGGTTGGCCTCAAACTTGGAATCCTGCCTCTGTCTCCCAGAGTGCAGGGATTACAGATGTATACCACCATGCCTGGCTCATTAGTAGGTATTTAATTTTACTGTATGATTTTTCCAAATATTTTGAGAGACATGGCTTTTATCCTTTCATTTGTCAACAAGGCAAATAACACAGATTCTCTGATGTTAAATTATCTTCACATTGCTGGGCAAACAAGCCCCAACCTGGGAGGAATGACCTGCAATTTAACCATTCTTTAAAAACTACATTTCAGCTGGGCATGGTGGCTCATGCTTGTGATCCCAGCACTCGGGAGGCAGAGGCAGGAGGATTGCTGTGAGTTCCAGGCTGGCCTGGGCTACATAGTGAGTTCCAGCCTGAACTATAGAGCAAGAACCTGTCTCAAAACAACAACAATAAAAACCACTACATTTTAGCTAGGAATGGTGGCATGTGCTTTCTAGTCCCCGCTACTTGGGAAGCTGAGGCAGGAGGATCACTTTAGCCCAGGAATTCCAGACTAATCTGGGCAACATAGTAAGACTCTATTTTAAAAACCACAAAAAGCGACAACAAAAACTTATTCCCCCAACATTAAAAACATTTTTTCAGGGGCTGAGAATGCAACTCAGTGTGAGAGTTACATAGTAGTGTATATATGATATACATATCAGATATATATATGAATCTTTGTGACTAGCATCAACTGAGTATCATATATCTTTTAAAGCCTTTTAGATGTATATAATTCCAACTGAAACTTTAATATATTATTTGTGTATATGTATTTGTACACTTGAACATTTGATCTCTAAGCAGTTTAACCTCTGGGGAATCATGCCAGTCTCTCATTTTCAAATAAACTTTTAGGGCTAAGGATGTAGCTCAATGGTGCCACACCTGCCTGGTAAACTCAAGGTCCTGAATTCGATCCTTGGTTCCAAAAAGAAAAAAAGTAAGCTTTTAGTAATAAAAAAATTATAAAGAAAGGAGAGAGGGAAGGAGAGAGAGAGAGAGAGAGAGAGAGAGAGAAGCAAGTGAATCAATTGTTCTGTCCAAAATAGATACTGCTTTACTCTGCTAGTTCATTTTCTGATGTCAAAGGAGAATCTTAATTTTCAAGTCTTTTTCTAGCCTAAATTTGTTGTAATTAAGGAGGAGACACAAAAGTAGGAAGTTAAACTTACTTCTTGAAGCTAGTTTTACAAACTTCATTGAGATTTTTTTTGGTAAATTCATAAGCCTAGTTTCAATTCTGTCTTTAAACATGAATCAACAATTTCCTAAGTTATCTTTCCAGTGAAGTAGAGCTGATTGGCACATTGTCTTGATGAGATTTGCTGCAATAGCAATTTGTCAGCTCATGGTAAGGAAGGTCAGAGAGGGTGCCCTGCGTGACTTTTTGGGAAGGTCTGGAAGCCAGTTTTCATTAACTTTTGGTAAACTTTCCCAGAGATTTCATGAAAACTTAACTTCTTCTTTCCCTGTACTAAAACCACTATTCATGAGACTCCATAAGCAAGACTAACAAGTTCTTCACTCCGCTGAGGGAGTCACACCACTGTGTAATGCTTTGCATTCCTCCTTTGTCACTTTGTGTACTTGATTACATCATGTGTTTAGTCACTATGTATAACAACATATAAAGTAAAATTTAAAAATAAATGTAGAATCACATGACCTTCAAACTCTTTTTAATCCAAAGGTTCTTTTGATTTTTCAGCTCTTTTTTCTCTGAGTTAACAATCCACACTGATATCATGATCTAGGCCTGGTTAAGATGCGTCTACCTGTTGCTCCTCTTGGGACAGAGTTGATATCAGGCAGCTGTGGGAAGAGAAGCAGGTTATCCCATTCTGCCAACTGCCCAAGGACAGACACGTTATGAGTAACTATTCCACCCATTAACCTGTTTATCTGTGCTTCAGAGAAACTGGAAATGAGCAGCTGTGACCAAAAGATGCTTAGAAATTTGTGTCCATAGATCATGGCTCTATGTATGTATCACTTATTGGTTATTGAATTTTTTTTTTTTTTTTTTTTAGTTTTTTGAACAAGGTCTTTCTTTGTAGTTTAAACCGATTTTGAACTCAGCCTTGAACTCAGCAATCTTCCTGCCTCTGCCTCCCAAGTGCTGGGATTACAGGTGTGAGCCACCATGGCCGGCACTGTGGTATGTGGTGTTGATAGCTGCTGGGCTGAGTCTCCATGCCCAGCGTTGTTGTATGTGGTTACTGGGGATCCAACCTGGGCCCTTGTGCTTACAAGGCAGGCATCGGAACCACTAAGCTAAATTGCCAGCCCTGGTTATTGAATTTTTAAGAACCGACTTCAGTTATACAACACTAACACTTTAATTTTTATTTGATGATTTGCAATTCACTCTACTTCAAGCTTCGGGGTATCATCAGGTAAACAGGAGTTCTGGTCATGACAGACTGCATTTATTTTCTTATCAGGAACAGGAAAAGAGTAGACAGTGGACTGGGAGACTTTGTAGCCCAAACTAGTTCCAAGAGCCCCCCGCAAAGTCTCTTTACGTAGCACTGAGGACTTCTTAGGGTCTGCGTGGAGGCCCACTTTCTGCTGGTTAGTGTTGATTCAAGACTAGGAAATTCCAGGTTTGGAAAGTAGATCTGAAGTTTCCTAGGGAATCCTCTATCGTTTGGAGAGGCAGAATTGTTTACTGAAAAAGCACTGATTTGGAAGCCAGAGATCTGGCTTCTAGTATCTTTGATCTATATAACTATAAAGAATCAGTTGTACAGACTCACACTCTCTGGGTCTGTTTCTTCTTCCTCAAGTGAGGAGGATGAACTAAATGTTTGTAAGGGACTTTCTAGCTCTGGCTGCCTACGTTCTATGATTCCATCAAATCCCTGGCTGGGCCCTAGAGATACCCAGCTTGGAGTTGGTCCGCCTCAGCTCAGAGGAAAAGAACAATAGTTAGATTTCTCCAAAAATCTGACTCCAATGTCTTCAGCCTCTGCAGAGTTAACACATTGTTTGAAGATCCCCAGGATCAAGACAACTCCCTGCCCGATGCAGCTCTGACCTCGTACCCCAGGTCATAGTGCAGCCCTCCTACGACTGTGCATGTGATTATCAGAATATGCCCATGACAATTCCCGTTTATCTCATGTTCATGCTATGAACAGTGATGGTTCCTTGAGGCCCTTCCTAAAACATTAACATACCAACAGAGAGGGGTCAAGACCACAGACATCCTAGCCTCAGATAAACCTAGGAGAGAACTTCCCAAAGGCTGACTATGGCCAGGTGTGGTAGAGCCTGTCTGGAATCCTGACACTCGGGAGAGTGAGGCCAGCCTGGTCTGCAGAGTGAGTTTAAGGCTGAGCTGGAGTAGTAAGATCCTGTCTCAAAAAGCAAAACAAAAAAAGGCTGGCTTCTGTCAGGATGATTGTATCCACAAGTTATCTTTTTCGTACCTTTTCTGATGATTTGTTACTCACATATTTGTTTTGTTGTTTATCACCAGAAACTTCATCAGTCAGAATTCATGTCTGTCTTAGTTATTGCTGCATCCCAAGGGCCTGTAACAGTGTGTGACACAAAGCAAACATTTCTTGCGTGAATAAATATGACCAGGCTGGGAATATAGCTCAGTCATACCTCAGGCTTAGCATGCATGAGACCCTGGGTTAAATCCCGAGTATACTCCTCCAAAGAGAATTACTTCAACTTTAAGTGGATGCAGTCAGTGGCACATGCCTGTAACCCCAGGTACTTAGGAGGTCAAAGGAGCAGAGCTACCAAGTTCGAGGCCAGACTGTGCAATTTGTAACACCCAGTTCTGTAGCTCCGAGACAATGAGCCTCTGGGTTCAGTCCCATCCTCCCTGCCCCTGCCCCTGGGGGAAAATTAGTCTACGTGGAGAACAACTGGATTTATTGGAGGAGTGTAGTAGAAGTGCTTATATTTACCTGCTTACTCAATTTTTATCTTGCCTACATCTATTCTGTTGACATGAGGAATTTCAGAATAAAAAATAGAAGCAGTTACAGGCTTAGCCCGAGTTTAGGGGCCCAAAACAGTTAAAACTAAAAGGGCAATTGCTGTTTTTTCTATCATCACTCAGTTGTGCTGCACTTTCTCCATATTATCATTACAGGGATGGGCCCAGCCACACTTAAAGGGAACAACAGTCAATCTGAGAGTACAAACAACCCTTTATAAACCAGAGAGCGGCTGTCATCTTTTTAGGCTCAGTGGAATATGGGAAACAGCTTTACTCCCTAAGTGTGTACCAGAGAAAATCGAGATGTCCTGACACTCGTCCTGCCCTGAGAAGAGGTGTGATTGACTTTCCTTAGCTTGTGCTTTCAGTTTCACTATGACTTCTGTCTATTTGAAAAGTGGCTTCCTCTCCTCAGCATCCCTCTGTAATTAAAAACGCAGCAAAAAATCGCCCCATTCATACATAGCAAGAGTCTGGTGTGACTGGACCCCAGTAAATGGCCCCACCATAATTACTTTATCCTTCTTGGTAACTTCAGTACTAGTAACTATTACCACTTATTAAGACTATTCTTTTTTTTTTTTTTTTTTAGGTACTGGGGATCCATCTCAGACCCTTGTGCTTCCCCAGTAGACAGGGTACCATTTGGCCTAAATCTCTGGCTATACCTATATTCAGGGCTAGGGTTACAGCTCAGTGTCACAGTGCCTGCTTACCACGCACAGGACGTGGGTTTAATCCCCAGAACTACCAACAAAAGAAAAAAAGATTCCATTCCATGCTAAAGAAACATGTTTACTACTCTGAATACATGTTTTTATTTAGTAAGATTCCTATAAAACATCTCTCATTATTTTCACTGTTTTGTAGATGAGTAAACACAGAAAGGCTAAATATCTTTCCAGAGTTGAGACAAGAGATAGCTGGAATGTGACCCTGCATCACCTGACTCTTGAGACTGATTTAGGATTATTTCACCCTTCTTTGGAGTTAGTTCATGTCCTTGGTTGATTTTATTTCTCAACTAGATTATGATAATTTATAATTCTGAGAACTCTGATCATCTTAGCAGTAAATCACATACATTTAATTGAAGGGATAATTAACAGTTAATTTAGAAGTATATTTAACACTTTAAAGACTTATTGCAGATGGCGGCAATTTGGTCGCCACTCTGCTGAGGGGCTTCTCTGTACAATGGCCCAAGTCATCTCCGTTTGCCCGAGAGACATCTCTGTGCTTCTTTGTTCCTGAATAAGTACATTTGTGTAAGGCATCAGAACAGCAACTTAGTGATGCTCTGATGCAAAGCCTTGTTCTGCTTCTCTTGTTATTAACTCACTGACTCTCAAATCAAAAATGCACCAGGGAATAATGGTGAGTATCTATAATCCCACCTATTCAGGAGGCTATGGCAGGAAGTTCAAGTCCAGATTGAACAATTTAGAGAAACCTTGTCTCAAAAAAAAAAGAGAGAAAGAGAAAGAAAAAAACTAAAGAGAGGGGCAGAGATGTGGCTCAGTGGCAGAAAGCCCACCTAGAATGCTCGAGGCCCTGGTTTGACTCCAAAGCACAGCAAAAGAAGGAAAAACTCTGTAATATAAATACATGTTCTCGTGGCATCACACCTTTGACTGCAGACGGAGCTCCGCACAGACACTAGTTGTTCTCTTTATTGTTGTGAAACTCTTGAACATCTATTTCTAGATTTACTTGGAAGTCTGTATTACATGGAGTTTGCTGCATATAGATGAACATACATGGTGACATCCTGAACTGTGAGGTCACTCACAAGACCAAGCAATTGTGAGTCCAATTTGAGCTTAAAAACTCAAATTGCATGAATCCCATTGACTCCATCTGCGTACTCCAATCCTGGCTCATTCACCTGAGCCTCATAACTACTTTTCTAGTGGCATGCTTTTTTTTATTTTTTTGCTAAAAGCAGAAGGACTTGAAGTGTTTTATAACTTAAAAAAAAAAAAATGTGTTCTAGGAGCTGGGAATGTAGCTCAGTGGCACAGTGTCTACCTGGCCAGCACAAGTCCCTGAGTTTGATTCCTGCTAGAAAGATAGATAGATCAATGCTACTCCTCTCCAGAAATTTTGAGAAAATAAGCTGATTTCCACAGCAAGTGCTCCTCCCAAACTCACTTTCCATGTAATTAGATATAGCTACAATGATTGCTTCTCTATTTAGAGATCATTGTGCTTTCAATTTCCATTGTGTCCTTGTGAGTTTTTCTGTTTGGGTTGCCATTATAAATATCTCTTTTATTTACCCATCTGGTCACTTTCTTAAATACTTTCTTCAGCGTGTCTTCAATGGAATACAGTTTGACTGCGAAATCTGCTAACCTCAGGGATACTCTAACACTTTTATTCTATTCCAGGTTTAGCAGACATGCAATCTTAATTAAGATTTGGAGGAAGCACACACCTCCTACATATTTTCAATGTTCAAGTCCAGTGTCTGTTATTTTGCCAGTCCAGTATCCTTGTTAGGTATCTGTCTTTTGGTTTGTTT